>VZTZ01008459.1:0-11715 GCA_013400955.1 Drymodes brunneopygia | reverse complement strand
TTGACTTTAAATTTTAAACCTCTTTGGACTTCCTCTAGTACACAAACATTTTCAGATACATACTCCCTTCACATTTAATACACTAGTTCTTACTTCTATCATATGTTTTCTCAAGAGACACAAGAATTAGAAATACATATTTAAATACATACACATACTGATAAAACCTCCTCTTTCTTTGGGATGCTTCATATCAAAGGAAGGGCATCCTAGTGCAACACTTCAGATCTGTCAGCAACTCTGCCTTTCAGTATCTGACTGCACTTTTGATTCTGTTTTTCACTACCTCCTCTGAGTGTGCTATTCAGAAGAATTCAGCTGACCTGTCAAGTCACAAGGAATGTTTTTGTTGACAGACAGTAAATCATCAACAACCTTCTTGGGCATACTCTGAATTTAAAAGGCATCAGAACTCTCAAAACTGAGTAAGAGGCAAGGTAGAAATGAAACCTTTGGAACTTTAGGCAAAAGCAATGCATTTAGGCACAAATCAGAGCTGAGCTGCTGGCAGAAATCAGCAGCTCTCACCCCTGGTTGCTAAGGTTAATTTTAATTATCTCCTCCTACCTTATTAAAAATGGAAAGGCTTTTTATAGCGATTGTATAGCTGTGTTTAAAACTGTTCAATTAACTGCATGGATGAGCAGGAGTTTGTCTGCTTGATCTGCTCCCACAGGGCTTCTCTCTTTTGTTGGAACTTCTGATGCCATGACAAGTGCTTTCACTGCTCTCTCGTGAGTCTTCCCATTTCCATTCCCCCTGCTGACCACCTTGCAGCAAGGCATCAGCTTGTAGTGCCTTATTTACACTCCTGATGTCTCCTAGAGAATTTACATCTGCAGTAACTCTGGTTTTGTCACTGTTTTTGACAGGCAAAAAAATACAAGAACATTTAAGCTTTTTCTTCAGGGCATCCAAAAGATGTGGCTCTTGGTGCCTCTCAGGAAGTACTGGGATCTTCCTCTTTGCTCATAGGCATTACATAATTTTTTCTTTTGTGGCCTATTTTTAAAGGAAAGAAGAAAAAGGAATACAGCTCCTAAAGATTTGCAGGCAGTTATATAAAGAAGTGTGAAAAACTATTAATCATTTTTGTTATAGGGAGATCCAGAGGTCACTGCAGGAGCCACTGTGTGTACAGGAAGGAATTGTCTCAGCCTGAAGAATAGCTCAAAATGAAGTGGAGAAAATCCTATTTCCATTTCAAAGAAGAGACAATAAGGGCTATCTGAAGTCATACTTTTGTGCAACAGTCAAGGCTTGAGCAGAACACTGAGTTCCAAGTCCATTGCAAACAAATCCAAACCACAGGGGCATTAGGAAAAAAAAGAAGTCAAATTATAAATCTGCTTCTTTGTCACTTTTCCAACTATCTCCCAGTACTCTGTGAAGCGTTTGGTGCTTTGTGTGTCCTTGTTTTGAGGAATTTAGTTAACTGTGTCTATGCCTCAACTCCTTTTAAAGATGTGGGCCACGGCTTGAAGCTTCTAGGTCTTGAACTTCTTTTCCTGCATTAACACATTTCCTTTTTCCTCAGTCTATGCAGGCATCTGTACACTGAGAATGATACATCTGTGGAACTAATCCCAAGGACTCGGTCCCTTTGATGTCATTCAATGATCAAGCTTTGGTATCTTTAATCTTTTTATGCAGTCAATTCACCACTGCTAACAGCGACTGAATAACTAAATAATATGAGTGCTCAGAAACTTTGGTGACTAAGAACAGGTTGTTCGACTCATCAGGATTGTTACCTTTACAGCCCAGATGGATTGATCCAAAGGATGGAAGAGTTTGAAGCAGAAGCCATCCTTTTTGGAAGGTCTCTCGATCAGCTCACAAGAATGGAGCAGGATTGTCCCAACCCACTGTCCGATCTTTGGCGTCTTGTAAATAAGCAACACCCCTGGTTTCAGGACACACCACAGTTTGGTCCAGCTCTTCAGAGTCCCACGAATCTGGAGGAGAGCAGGGAGAGAACAGAAAGCTGCTTCTACATTGCTCCTTAGAAGAAACCCAACATTTAATCAGTATTTACACAGTACTTACAGTATGTTTATTCCAAGGCTGCACCGTGATACACTTCCTAAGGAAAATACATGGAGCTATCTGAACAGTCCTAAGGATCTCACAGCAAAATCCCAGAACGTGGAAATCCAGCTATCAGAATCTTGTCTTCGTATTTTTATTACCGGCTTAGTGTTCTTCCTATTTTTATTGCTAGCTCAGTGCTAGCAGCTTGATTAATTTTTTAGGCAATCAGCACTGCTGGCCTGTGTGAGAGTGATCTGTTAATAATCATGGAGGACATGCCAATTAGAACATTGCATATAAAAATGTTATAGCTAGTCTAACTGGACTTATAAGTCATTTTAATAGTGTTCTGCAGAACACTGCTATTAATGGGTTTTGTCAAATACCCCATTTTTAAAAGTACTGTCTCCAGCTGTTTTACTTCTCTGTCAAGCTCAATGCAGCTCTCTCTTGTATAGAAGACATTTAATCTGATAAGAGTATATTAAAGACAACAGCTTTAAGAATGGAGAAGTTTCTCAGTAAGGTTGGATTTTGCCTAAGGTCTTCCTGCCTTCAGTGTGCATAGGCCAAACCTCAAGTCTTTTCTGTGTTCTGTTTTTGTGGCCCAGCATTATTTGCAGCTCACCAGAAATTTCCAGCCACAGCAAACATGCAACAAGTATTTTGTGCTTTAAAAAATCTTAATATTTATTTTTCATTAACAGTAAGCCCTACAGGAACATTTTGCTGCCAATCTAACTTCTCAAATAAACCATAAGCATGTAACTATTCTGGCTTCTAATAATAATTGCAGAACAATGTTGGTTTTTCCCACTAGCCAAATGCAACTGTATTGTTTCATGAGATCCTTTAGTTCCTTTTTTTTTTCTTAAGAGCTATGTGTTTGGCAATGTTTGGAAATTAAGTTTTGCTAATATAAAAGGTTCAACTAATTCACTGTTATTTGAGAAGACTAAATGGCCCCAAAGGAGGAGAAAAACAGTGCTCATCTCTCAGTGTCAATCCAGATTTGCTTTGCCACACAGAAGTTTCAGGACTTCAATGAGAAACTGTCACTACCTAAGTCTGTGCACAAGGAGAAATTGCAGTTGTCATCAGGTACAGTATGTTTCATTCTGTGCTGTGACAACAGAAAATCCAATTGTCAATAGAACAAGCTGTATCTACCCATTTTCAGGCTGTTACTCAGTCTATTCCCTCTTCAGTACAAAATCACATTTATGGGAAGAGGCCAACTGAGTCTTTCAGTGAGGAACAAAGAGAGAAACATCATCACTTCCCTTTGTACTGTGCCCTTTTTGAGTCCTTGGTGCTGCTTAAGGACATGGAATAGACCAACTGAGTTAGGGTGGAAAGTAAATACTCCCCACACTTCCACTTTTATAGCAGTTATTTAAATAAAACTTTACAGTAACTCCAACTCAAAATTATTCTGTCTTTCTTCCCTTAAAAAAGTGCCAGTGCATATGTCTCAGACAAATCAACTACTTCTCCCTTATTTTTTCCCACAGTCTCAGAAGAAATGGTCTGTGTCAAATACCTTCAGCCAGTCTGCTGTGATAACCACACTGGGATCCTTCAGAGCACTGAAGAGTTGTTTGGTAGCTCTTTTCTTCTCCTGTCTGTAATTTTTTTTTTGTACCTGGTTGAGAACAGAGAAAATATAGTAGCTGTAATCATGGCCTCTTTTGGGGAGGAAAGAACATAATGCATTAAGGACAGTTATGTATAGCACAGCAAGAACATGACCCAGCACAGGTTCCCCAGAAAAAAGCACAAGGAAGAATAAAAACATAATGAGAGAACAGGCATTTTCTTTGTTCCTGAAGTTTCACTAAATATAACCTAATTTGTCTTCTCTTTGGGGGGAATGGAAAGAGGCTGGATACCCAATCCTTCTCACCCCTCAAATTCAAGAGATTAAATCTAATTTCATTCATTTATACTTTTGGCTTGGTAGACAAGCAAGTGTTCAAGCTCCAGTTTGCTCAGATTGCCTAGGCAAGCCCATCCTAACAGGAGCAGTGAAGGATTACAATCCTCTTGAGGTGCCTAATGGCTCCAGAACACACAAACACAGGGAAATAATTACACTGATCTGTTCTGCTTGCAGTCTATAATCTAATCCTCTATATAAAGCCTGTAAATGTCCTTGGCCTATAATGACTCCTAGAAAATTCAGAGGCTTCTCTGGGCCTTGAGAAATGACTGTGACTTGTTCCCAATGGTTTCCTTGGAAGGTATCTTTTTTTTTAAAAAAGAAAAGTCAGCTGATGGTGCCCTGGGTGCTTTGCACATACCTTTAGTGTTTCCTTCTTCATAAATTTGGCTGTGGGAGACACACAGTCTTTGTCAGACCCATTGCAAAGCTTATATTCAATCTAAAAAAAAGAAGGAGAGAAGAAAATGGGAACGTGTTAACATGAAGACGTTCAAGTTATGCTCTGATAAAATGTTGTTTGTAACTTTCCGGAATCCATGAAAGAGCTGGTTGCAGATTTCAGCAGTGGAACACTAAGCAGGTGTACAAAATGCATATCTGCAGTCCAAACTTCCTTTTTATACCCACAGCTGGCTGGAAAATTCCCCACCAAATTTTCTTTGTATTTCTCCCATGCAGATATTAATCTTCATTTAAAAATAAACAAAAAAACCACAACAAAGCAATAAAACAAAACAGAAAGCCAAAAACTTATTTCTAATTTTGAAAACTGCCCAACTCTGTTCAGATCTGAAAGCATTTCAATGATTGGAATAAAACTTACGAAGAATTTGTTATAGATTTTTCAGAACTAGACTCAATACTTGCAATGACTGCTGCACTGACTGAAATATCCAAAAGCATGGGAGGGAAAGAAATGACCTAATCATGTTACAGATAATACAGGAAATCACCTTTATCTTGGCCTTGCAAAGTGAAGCACAAAATAAACCCAGTCACTTCAAATCATGTTTGATAGCGTCAGAACTGTTTAAATTCACTTTCAGAAGCTACAGACTGATCTCATGACAGTGCTGATGGGCTGCAGAAATGCTTTACTTTCATTAGGCATAATGACAGCATTACTGTTACCAAAATAAAGCATGCTTAGAAAGTACAGCTCTCCAGAGCCCAGCTCCCAACGAGGACCCCCATGAGGACAGGTTTTGTCAGCAAATTGTACAAAATCTTGGCAGGGTTAGTGGTGAAAGAATCATGCTACAGTCTGGACTCTGCTGCTTTTTATGTGACCTTGGGAAAGCTACCTTCTCTCTCTGTACCTCCCTTCCAACCTTTCATGTGTCTGATGCATTCAGACTGTGATCTTTTGGGGTCAGGCACTGTCTCTCCCACTCACACTTGACAGTTTTGTAAAAAAAGCTCAGACCTCTGCCACCCTGATTTAATGTGTGTGAGACACAAAACCGAGCTATACTAAGGAAAAAAATGTATCAAATATATTTCCCATTTATAAATTCACTGCTATGATGTGAAACAAACCCACTGGGCTCTCAGACTTTCTCTCCTTTATGTCACAAATTGATGTAGTAATTTTACAGCACCTTCAGTTTCAAGAGACCCACTGCCTTTTTCCCTCCCAGTGACACAGAAACCTCTTGGGCTACTACAGCCACGATCCATGCTGAACTTTAGTGTGAGCAGGAAAATGTTTAGTGACAGCCAGATCAATCCTTTTCACATGACTCAGAGAAAAACACAGAAATGCATGACCAGATCACAGCAAACAGACCATCAACTATGCCTTGGAGACTGGGGCAGGCTGCCTGCTCACCTGAGCCAAACTCCTTGTAGATGATGCAGGATTAGAAATGAGGGGGAAAGGTGCAATTTGCAACAGAGCCACAGTCACTGTAGAACCTATTACTTGTTCTCACATACCCTTGTAGTACTCTTTTCCTAGAACCAAAACTACACTTGATTCTTTAAAAATAGAGAAATGAAAACTCTATGATGACACACAAAGGCCAGTGAGGGCCCTGATCTGACCGTTTAGTTTACAAGCCAACTTAGATTCACTCAAAGAAAAGGCCATCTCCTGGACTCCTGAAAACTATTCAATGTTTGCCTTTTTTGTTTTCACAGAAAGCTAAGCCTCCCTCCTCTGCCTGCAATGCAGTCCCTAATTCATATTTTCTGCTTTGGACTTCACTGTAAAAACACAAGGTTTATGGTGGGGACCACTGCACAGATGTGACATCTGAGCAGAAAGTTGTGCCCACAGGGTCTTTGTCACATTTCAAAGGGCAGTAGAAGACATTTGGGAGATATGCTATAAGCCTTTCTTTATGAAGAAACATTTTCAAGTGCCAAAATATCTCTGAGTAAGAACCCTTCAGAATTATTAGGGGATTATGCTTTCATGATTCGAGACGTGTGTCCTCTGAAATTGGTCAAAAGAATTCTCCCCCTTTCTCCCAATTAGCAGGAAGAATGTACTGTCCTTGAGACACAACTATGAGCCAATTGTTTATTAGTAATTTCACTCCCTCCGGCCAGAGAGATCAGACACAGAGAGAAACACTGCATACCATTCCTCATTAGCCAGTGTGAGAGGCAGAAAAAGCACAGATGTTCCCAAGATTCTAGGAGACACTGCTCAGGTGCCTGCAAAGCATCAGGATACAAAGAATGCTTTTTTCTTAACTAATTGAAACAAGCTACAGTTGCTTGTTATCTAGACAATTACAGCTCAGAGCTTATATAAAGAATGAAATTTTGGCCCCTAAGCTCACTTGGCTTGGGGAGATTTGCTTGCAGCTGAATTCAGAAAGGCTTCCAACAAGAATAGCAAACCTGAGCCTAGACCTGCTGTTCATGGGGAACTGGCATTGACAAAGACAGAGGCACTTCCACAGCTCCACCAGCCCCACCTGCCTCCTCCTTGGAGTCGCTCTGGGTCATGCTAAAAATAGAGCTGAACAAGCACAAGGCTTCAAACCTGGAATGTTCACACAGACAGACACTGATTCTGACTGTTTGGGAGAGCTGATTCCATGACCAAGGACACTGGTGCCCAATTCCAGCTGACACTGCTGTGCATGCCATAAAACCACAGCACACAACAGCTGATGAAGGGATAATCTTCCTTAACACCACCACAGCCTTTAGGAGCTCAATAAATACAGTGGAACTCGTCTGAAACCATTTCAAACTGGTCCTTCACTTAGTTAAAGCAGCTGGATGAAGAACTTTGGAGGATGCTGCAGTGGCTCCTGAATCACTGTGCTGCTTCTTTCAGGCACTCCCTCCCCCATGTTTGGGCTACACCTGGACATGTTGAATCTGTGAACCTGGCATGTAAGGGGAAACATGGCCACAGGGATGGTGGTCACCAAGGCAAGCTTAAGAGTGGATGAGAAAGAAGCAGTAGCAGAGGTACTGTTGAAAAAAACAGTAGCATCACTGCCCATATAAGAATTTCTAGGCATGGGAAAATAAGTATTTGTTCTGCTCTGTCCCCAAAACTGATGTACCTACCAGCTGTGTGACCAACATCACAGCTCCCCAAAATGGTTGCAAAATGCTTTATGAAGAGAGAGCAAATGCTATTATAATCAAGCCATGGTTTTAACTAGGAGCCATGGACAAGCTTTCAGATGTGCCTGACCTGGGACTTTTGACAGTTCCCCCGTCAGTTTTTAATGAGGCACTCTGCTTGCTTCTCCCTTGATTGCTTCTCCCTTCCAACTGTGCCTCTTGTCATGCATGAGGATGCACCATCACAGATCCTAAAGAGGAATTTGCTGGCAAGGAAACTGCTGATCTCCAGGTCGACAGAGTGAAAAGCATTGTATTTCTGAGTTTAAAGTTTCTGGTTTTTTCACAGGACAGGTGGGATCTAAGTCCCCAGGACAGTACACCTTAGGTCCCCATGCTGCTGATTGTAATGATAGTTCCCCTAGGTTTAACCTGCTAAGTGACTTGAAGTAATATGATTTCATAGTTTTCCATTAATCTGTCTTAATGGTTTTGATTGTACCTTATGGCATAAGATTCAGTAAATTTGGACTGTCAGCTCCAAAGATCCCCAAGACACAGCATGGTCTCACATTGCTAAGACACATCAAGAGCATTTAATGATGTCTTTCTAGTGCCCTGCCTTTCTCAGCCTGGCAGAAAACTAAGAGAAGCCATTTGTCATCACAGCAAGTCTTCCAAGGACACTGGGATAATGCTTGTGTAGAATATCAGAATCTGGTCCGTGTTCTGTGCATCAACATGTGAACAATACTGGCCACAGGTGAGACTTTGTACAATGGGAGAGCAAGGAATTCGTGTCCTTTTTAAAGAAAGAAAAAGCCCACTGGAGTATTCTAATAAGAAAGCAGTAAGTAGGCTTTCCATATACTGGTTCCCATATGGAGGGAAATCTGTTAATCTGCCAAAAACTTTCACCAGAGCATGCTGCAGCACTTGCAGGGAGAAGAAAATGATGGCCCTTTCCAGTTCTCTAATCAAACCTGTCCTTTTCAGAACTGAGTGATGACCTCGCTGCTGACAATGGGTGGTACTGTACTCAAAAACATACTTTATATCCCAGTTAAGTTTCTGTTCCCTTTCATCTCAGTCATGGAGCTCTGGAGATTCACTGCTGATTGTTAACAGTCATCACAATACCCTAACACTTCTGCCAGGCTTTGTAAGAGAGCATGCAGAGTCCTCACAATAGTGTTATTCTGATCCAGTGCCTTTTTGGTGACTTCATTTCCAAAGGAGGAAAAAAAAGTAGAGGACCCAAATAATTTCACAGAAAAACAGCCTATGATGAACTCTGGTGTTGGTGATGCCAGCCCATCAGCAAGCCAGCTGTGCCNGCGCCTAGGACATCAGCAAGAGGAATATCCTGTTATTTAGGACAAGCAATCCTTGCTGCACAACAGCCAGAATAATTCCAAATCAAAAACATTTCAATAAAGTCATTTTCAAGCTGTGCTCTGCATGGTAACAGCAGTGACAGCTTACAAGTTGCCCTTTCATCTTCTTTGCATCAAAGCAAGAGAAAGACAAGATCAGACAGGAATGTGAAGGCAGAACAAAAGGAGCTGGGGTCTTAAGTTATGCTTCACAAAATCAGTGACGTGTCCTTGGTCCGATGTAATTTCTCCAGTATCTCTTCCACATATAATTGCTACAAATCTCAATCACACAGAAATAAAAGAAATGAAACAAAAGTTCTTTAAGACTGTGGAAAAGCTGGGTTTGACATTACAACTGAGAAACTCCTTGTTACTGATGTGAATATTCACAGGTATCTCAACCAAAGTAAGCAATTTTGATTTCATTATATTATAAGCAGTTCTTTTTAAAAACTTTTTTTTGCTGTTGTGAATTAACAGCTCATCCAAAGCACAGCAGAGTCAGTGAAACAGTTCTTACTGGCAAAAAAGCTTTGCAGTAGGAAAGATTACCCTTCAACTGATATGCTGCTTTAGAGCAAGATGAATAATCCTCAACTAAAACTTTCCAATTGGAAAAACAACAACATACAGATCCCTCTTATTTCAACAATGTTACAAAGATACAGCGACTGTGTTTACAACTCTGAAGTAGCACAATGATTAGCACAAACTGAAAAGCCTGTACAAATAAACAGTTGACATGACAGCAGCATCTGGGGAAAATAATTGGTGAAATTCAGCCATCCAAGCAACTCCAAATATCAAGTTATACCAGTGTTTAGGGGAATCTTTGACTCCACTGCGTCACATTACAGTAAATAATAAAAAGGCACAGACCTCACAGGATTTCTGTTTCAACATTTAAGTGTGCCTTGCACGGGAAGTTGGTTCTGCAAGGTCAGAATATATAAAGAACACTTGAGATGAGATGGGAAGTTGGACACTGAGAAAGATGCTGTTTCACATGACTGACACAGATTTAGTGCCAGCAGAAAGCTGAAGCACAGTTTTGATTTCCCCTCCAGCTATAGGCACAGCTTTTGTCCCTAGGCTGAGCTTAAACAAACAAAATGTGCAATGAAAAACAATTGGACCTGCAGTTTAGTATGTTTTGCTAAGTTGTTTAATAAATCATTTCAATTTCAGCACCTACATTTGCTTTCACCTTTCTCACCAGTGACCTTGGCTGACACGACTGCACTGCTGTGACTTATCCAAAGTTATCAGCTTTGAGTTACTATTGTCTACTTCATCTCTGTGAAGCACCTGGGTGTTTCATGGCTTGTATGTACCTACACAAGTTAGGGATGCTCCATGTTTTCCACTTCACAGTGCAAAATCCCACCCCTCTTCAACATGATTTTCCCAGGATACTCCAGGCTACTTCTCTGCTCAGCTGAAATCAGCTGCAAAGCCCTCTGTGGACATCTGTGACTACCTAAATTCCTGCAGATGGAATTGAGGAAGCTAAGTGCACTGAGCCAGGGCACAGGAACAGAGTGCAAGTCCTTATAGAGAGAACTGGCTCCAAAATAATTCAATCCACAACATGGAGAACATGAAGTAAGACAAAGAAAAGACAGCAAGGGGCCAGTTGAGCATAGCCACCACCTGGAAGGGCCAGAATCTCCCATTAAGCTGTGCCTAACACACACAGGGGATGTTTCACTCCTGAGTCTCTCCAAGGTGATTCCTGCAATATCTGGGTCTGCCTGCCCAACAATTCCTTGGTTTGCTGGCTAAGGGAGAACAGAGGAAAAGGTACCCTTGTAAATTGTCACATTTGTGAATGATCTTCTATGTTAGTCCCAAGTGTAACCATGACTGGAATTACCTTAGAGGTCAGGAGCATGATTCATAGATCAAGCAGGGTGAGCTTGAGACAGTATGGGAACTGTAGCTTAAATCTCAAGTGATCAGCATGTGCAGCTTCAAGCTACTGTGCAGCTAAAATAAATTTCTAGCAATCAGTTACATTCATATTTCAGATTACAAATCACACAATAATGACCTGAACAATTCAGGCATGTGGAAGAACTCATTCACAATGCTTTGCCCTCCAATACATCACATAACTGTGCATGCAACAGCCACACTCCTACAATTTGATAAACTTCACTGCAGCATTAGCAAGGGACTGGAAACAGTGAAGTACCACGGAGCTCCAGCTTCAGGATTTTTCTGACTATCCCTTAAAATATAGCTCAATTCTTTGTAGCCCTGCATGCATACCAAGAGACTCCAGATGCCCTCTAGCCGGTAGAATTAATAGGTAAGCACAGGCAAGGAAGAAAGAGAACATGCAGCACTGCATACTGAAATAAAACGTGCCTTAGAGGACTACAACAGCATCAAATGAGGCACAAAACAAAAGAAAGGCACCTCCTCTCACTATCAGGTGTGTGCTAACTGTACCACCTGGCTCAAGAGACAAGCTTGAGGCTTAGAGACAGTTTGGTGACACTTACACACCCAGTGAAAGTGGGATGAGCCCTCATCCCAGAAAACAAGGCTAAAGGGCTCTAAAACAGGAAAAACTAATTTGAGAAGCAATCTGAAATAAGTAAGCTAATATTTTTTTCCCTTTGAAAAAGGAGATGAAAGAGACTTTCGTTAAAAAACGAAATAGGAGAAAATGTGTTGCAGGAAAGTTACCAATATAATATGTGGCTGAACTGTGCCTTAAATATGTTCCAATGAAATGTGGGTCAAGAAGCCACAGTTGAAATTACAAATATGTATATATAGTGCAGAAAACCACACAAACACATTGAAAGC
>VZTZ01008455.1:0-42520 GCA_013400955.1 Drymodes brunneopygia | reverse complement strand
GTTGCTTTTTTCACAGTGCCTTCACTCTATTTATCCTTTCACAGCCTCCACACTTACTGCTGATGTTAATAAATGCCCACACTTATTACTGCAGGATGTTACGTGTTATACAGAGTTTCATTACCTTCCTGGCACTGGTGACAAAACTGGTCTACCTTGATTCATCTGACTACTGAAGCAGGGTCAAGAGAACATGATTCTGCTTTCCCAGCTCTTAAACCCCGACCTCTAACCACTACCCCATGCTTTTTCCCACTGGGATGCTATTGTTTAACCCACTAACTGCAAACCTTCATTTCAGAAACCAAAAATTAGTATCTCACCATCCTTCCCTTCACTTTCTGTTCTATCCTAGTGTGTAGTATGGGACCTGTTCCTCTGCAAGAGTAAATCCTATTCCCTGCCAAGCTTGTGAAGCACAGTGGAAGAAGCATTTAAATGTTTGCATTCCTCACCGTGCAATATTTTGCTTACAAACCAACAGAGATGGAAATGAGGATGGGGATGCTGCGACAGAGGCAGTGATGGGGAAAAAACATAGATTAGTGATGCCCTGGAGCCAGATGTACTGGAAACCACACAAGGCAGAGAAAAGACTTTCTCTCTCAGAAAGAGGACTTATTTAAATCCCTCACAAAGTGAAAGATGCAGCTTGCTAAAGTAATGGTCCATATCGCTGCGGTAGTGCCAGGATAAATCCTTCACCTCCCGTTCCCGCTGGCTGAAAGCAGCGCGTTTCCAGCACAATTCCCAGGCGGAGATTTGCAGTGACAGTACAAGAGGCCCGGAGTGTCGCGGCAGGGCAGTGCCACACACCGCGGGCTGGCCTTATCCCTGTCCCGGCCCAGTCCCAGCCCCGCCCCGATGAGGGCGGCGATGGCGGCGGGCGGAGCGCGCGTGCCCTGACGGCGCCGAGATGGCGGCGCTGCGGGACGGGGAATTCGCGGCGCTGCAGATCCTGCTGAAGGTGAGCGGGGCCGGGCCGCGGGGGGACTGGGGCCGCCGCTGCCGGGCCGCGGCTGAGCGCTCCCGCTTTGCTCCCCGCCAGGCGCCGTCCAAGGACGCCGTGCGGCAGCTGTGCCAGGAGTGCTTCTGCAGCGCGCCCGCTGCGCTCGGCCCGCTGGCGCAGCGCGCCTGCCCCGAGCTCGCCGTCAGCGCCGAGGAAGCGGAGCAGGTAGGGCCGGGTGGGGAGGCCGCGGGCCCCGGCGGGAGAGAGAGAGGGAGCGGGGGTGGCCCAGGCCCTCGGGAACGTGCGGGGCTTCGCGGCCGCTGCTGAAACGGGACGTGCGCGGTAACAGCGACCCTCGCCCGGGGCAGAAGGGAACGGGCTGAGGCTGCACTGAGGAGCTCAGCCCCTTCCTGCGAAGGCTGTCGGGCCGTACTTGGATGCCCGAGGCTCTGGTGGTGTGGGTCTTGCAGCAGAAGCTGTGTCTCCTAGCTGTAGAGGCCCGTCCCGTGCTGTATGTAATGCTTTTGAACCTAGCCCCTTCTCCTGTTCCCTCCTGACAGCTGGTGTCCGCTTTGCACAACCTCACCAGGCACGTGGTGTACCGCGGCTTGACCAGGGCAGAAGACATCCTCTGTCTCTTCCCAGAAAACTTCCATCAAAATCTGAAAAACCTCTTGACTAAGATAATCTTGGAGAATATGTGAGTGCTACCCGCCTGCCATTTGCTTTCAGTTGGAAAGTTACAGCCTCTGTATGTGGTTTGATACGTGGATAGTTGGTGACATGCAGAGTCTTGTTTCTATGAATTTTTGTGTGCCTTGGGTATAATCACTCAGGCTGGGATGAACAGAATATGCCCTCTGAGTGGAATGTCCAACGAAACACAGCCATGGGCACATGCCTTTTGAAATGAGCATGGGCTACATTCCCAATATGCAAAGCCCCTTTTATCTTAACAGCTGCGTGGTGGAAAAATGCTACAAATGATAATAAAACTTAGAGGGCTGGATTTCAGCACTAGAAAATCTGGGTCGTATCTAGATGCCCATCCACTTGTCAGCATGGCTTAGGTGCAGAGCCACTGTATGTGATAGAAAATACATGAGGTAGTGGTGGAGGAGCCCATTGCTTTGATAATACCAGGGAGAAAGGTACGTGCTTTAAATGAGCTGCCCTTCCAGGAGCACCCATGGTTGGTCAGCAGTTTGCCTGCAATTACCCACCAGTCCCAGCCTTTCCGTGGCACTCAGTAGCATGGGCAGCCTCTGTCCCCTGCTTACTGCTGGTGACCCTTCAGTTGGGGATAAGCCATGATAAATGCTTACCTCTTTTTTTTTTCCTCGAAGCACTATTGATGCTGTTTTTCTCCACTTTTCCACAGCTCTGCTTGGAGGAATGAAGCACAAGCAAGTCAGAGTAAGTAGTAGTTCACATCTTGATGCAGTTGTTTCCTGAGGTCATTTGAGATTAGAGTTTAGAACAGTGCATCCCAGCATGGCACAGGGTTATCCCTGCTGGGCTTAGATGGAGCTGTGTGATTGTGGCATGGCAGAGCTTAGCAGAAGCCAAAACACTAGTATTCAGATCCATGCTCCTGTGCTGAATTGGTTCTAGATCTCAAGCAACCCCATTCAAAACTCAGTCTGTGGCTGCCTTGCACAGTGCAGTGTATAGCAATTACTCGCAAAACTTTTGAAACTGAAGCACTCTGACTTCCCCATTCAGATCATTAAGGGATGTCTATATGCAATAATTGCACTGTAAAGGATATATTTATATTGTGCAATACCTCATCCCTGCGTATCTTGTCAGTCCTTTGTGCATTCTTTCATTTCCATGCACCAGCCAGCACGCTGCATATATTTGTATCTTTGCTTTTTCCTCATCCTTCTAAACAGTGATGTAATTAACGAGTGCCAACTTTAACAAAAGTATCAGGGCTACTTAGGTGTTCCTGCAGCTACAACACTTGGTTTTCTCCCCAAGAGGTTTTCTTTGCAATTGTAGCACTTAAAGGCTTTGCCACTGAGAGCTGACATACAACAGAGTACCCCAAGATCTCCTTGGATCCTCTTTACCCTTTCCTTTGCTTGCAGAAGTGATAGTGTCCAACAGCTAAACAGTGTGGCAAGACCTGGAAATACACTGTCCCTCAAAGTTTGAATGGAATGTGAATAGGGAAAGAAACTATTGCCTAATGGTAATGCTTTGCTTAGCCTGAGCAGTGTTCTAGTGTTACCAAAGCACAGAATTTCCTGCTTTTTCCTGTGTCCCTAGTGCTGTCATGCATGTGTCAGAGGAGATGAGAGCAGCAGAACATACGGGCTAAGCCTTCATAGCCCCGAAGCAAGGCTGGCTGTGTGGCTCTTGGGGCACCACCCAGGACCTCTGCTCAGACCCTTCTGTCTTTGTATTCATTAGATGAATATTTAACCCTGTTGGAATGAGATTGTCTGCTAGGAAATAGTGGATTATCTTAGTATTGTATTCATGAAGTATCTGACATACATTACATAGGGACCAAGGCAGTGGTCCAAAGCAGACATTGCAACAGATTGATCTGTGTTAAATAAAAAAGTGAATGGTTTCCTGCCCCTCCCAAGCCACCAGCAATCAATCTTTGCAAATTAACGTACATGGCTAAACAGATGTATTTTGTGTTGTTGCAAATGCTGCCAAGTGCTGGCCCTGACAGACTGTGAACTGAAATTTGTTCCAAAAGCAGGAGCACGGCAGCCAGTTGTGCACTGCCCCCTGGAGCTCTGCTCAAGGAAGCAGCAGGAACAGGGAGAGAGCCTTTCCCCAGATAGAAAAAACATTGAGTTAGACACTAAAGCACAGAAAGGAAACAACTTGAGTGTCTGTAGTCAGTGGGAAGGCTGGCAATCAACACCTGGGGAGGACACTAAGCATCTTATATAGCCAGAATCCAGACAGGCTGCAATTGCCTACTGAGACAGTTCTTTCCTTAGCAGCCAAGTTAGACCTGTCCTTCTTTCTTCAGGAGGGCTCAAGAGATCTCCAGCTCTGGGCTACTGATGTCAGTATTGCACCAGACTGTTAAATGGTTTCTATTAGGCTGCATGTAATTAGGATGATATTTGAAATACTTTTAAGGAATGTGAAGATTGCAGTTTGCCAGTATGTTTGCTGTACTGCAGAATGCTTTGGTTCCCAAGTTGGGGAACTTGAAATAACATGTTTTATTCTGGTGGATTTTAGGAGCTTTGCTGTGTGCTTTCTTTTCTCTGTGTTTCAGAGCAGAGCCATAAGCATACAGGTGCCAGAGCAACTCATGATGAAACACTAGTTGAGTGTAGCAGGCAGCAAAGCAGGGCATGAAGAAATGGAGAAGGCATCTTACGGCTCTCCTTCTCCCAGGTGCTTTGGGAGTTTACCTCTGCTTCTTGCACTGAACTATCATTGCATGTAATGATGGAAGAACCCTTTTGCCCTTCCAGTGTCATGAGGAGGCCTTCAGAGACTGGCTTATTCCAGAGTAACATGATGTGAAACCACATAGTAGCACTAAACTTGTACGCTTCCCAGGGCCAGAAGCAGAGAGGCCTGTGCATGGTGGTAGTCACAGGTTCTGGGGTTTGGTATCACTGTGTGCTGCTGGGCCTAACAGAGCCATTTTTTACTCCCCCAGTCTCCCTGCCCCAGCTGGTGGACATGGACTGGAGGGTGGACATCAAGACATCTTCAGACAGCATCGTGAGAATGGCAGTCCCCACCTGCCTGCTGCAGTTAAAGGTAATGGCAGTGGCTGTGAAGGACCGAAATAATGAAATCCAACACCTGACTTGCCAGGGCAAACCAGTTCAGACAGGCATGTGGTGCTTGTCTCTTGCCTGGTGGGCAGTTAAACTTTCTCAGAGATGATACCTGAAATGCCACAGAGACTGGGAATGATGTCTCTGGTGAAAGCTCTCTTGCACAGTAGTTTCCTGTGCATGAGGATGTGAGAAGTCACCGTGTTTGTTCTTAGTCACCATTGTTTTCTACAGAAAAAAAGAAGATAAGTCATGAAGCCATCATCTGTTAATTCTAAGCACTCCATCAGCATGTTTAGCTGACTTCATTAGTTGGGAAATGACTTGAGATTACTAATAATCTCCTTCACTGGCTACATTTGGGGAGTACACCTAAGTTACTGCTTGTGTTCTGCAGAGTTTTGGATCCCCCCCAGCCAACAAAAATCAGATGAGTGGGATTCAGAGGTGGAGTTAAAATCTAACTTCTATGTGTGGGGTGGGATTAAGTATCTGTGGTATCTGCTGAGATGCTTTTGATACAGATGTGGCTTCTTGCCACAAATATCTTCAAAATTTCCCAATACTCATGGCAGTAGATGCACACTTGCACTCTGTCAATGGGAGTGCACTTCACTACTGAGGCACACAGCTTAGAAAATGTGCTATGGTTCTTCAGGATGGAGCTGGATTCCAAATTCAAACCATTTTGTTTAATCTATGTATTAAACACTGACTTTTGTAGTGGCTCTGGAAAAACACATAAATGAATTTTTCATACAACTAACATCTGCATTCCTGTTTTAAGATTCAGGAAAATGCTGCATTATGTGGAAATAATCCTGTTGTTTCTGCGCTGACTGTGGAACTGAGCAAAGAAACCCTGGACACTATGTTAGAAGGGCTGGGAAGGATTCGGGACCAACTTTCTGCTGTTGCAAACAAGTGAATGCTCAAGGGCATGGATTGCAGCAGCAGGAAAGGGAAGTATTCTCTACCTACAGCTGTCAGAAGTTGCAGCCTACTGTAACATGTTGTCTATTACAGCAAAACAAAACTAAAGAGGTTTCTTTCTTGAATGAATGAGATAGCTTTTGAAAAGCTAACACTCAAATATTCATTTGGTTGGATGCCAGAAAGTGCTTTTCTATTATGTTGTTGAACAAAAGCTGTTCACCATTTCAGAAGAGGATTTGAGGGCTCAGAGCCTGGCTTAACCACAAGGGTTATAACTGGAAACAGCAAATAGCTGCAGCCAATGAAGCAAGTTCTATGTCTGTCCTGAAATGAGAATCTAAAAGGCTCAAGCTGGGTAATGGGCTGCCTTCCAACATTAGAAAAGGGAGGGTGCTTCTCTCTGGAATGTGCATGCACTGAGGTGCCTGCTGGGTGTAGCACTCCCTCTCAATGAAGCACAGCCATGCTGCAGATTGTTATTACAGGATGGTGCTTTGAAATAGGGCAATTATGCTACAACACATTCCCTTCTGATCAGCTTCATAGCACCATGTGCAAAATGACTGTTCTGAACATATTTAGCAGGAACTAATTTCCTCCTTCTGTTTGAAAAGAAAAAAAGGAGTTCAGGTAATTCATGTTTGGGGTTTATTGGACTCTGGGCTTTGCCTTTGCTGCACAAAAACCAAACTGGGAGAATAAAGACTTGAAGGCTGTTTTCTGTGCTGTAGGAAACCCCTCTGTGGCAATACGTGCCTATACTTCTCCAAAGTGTTCTGCTGTTTGTGTAAATCTTCATCTAATTAAAGAATGAACTGCTAATTGATTTTGTGAATCCTTTTCAGTCTGGGAGAGATGTTGTCCTGGGTTACCTCAGCTTCTTTGTGATGGTGCCAAGTTTCTAGGCTGATTTAATGGATGTTCATGTTTGCTGCTGAAGAAGGATCTTTTGTTTCCTATTCAAATTGATTTATGTTTTAAACTTCCTTCTCTTCTTTATAACACAGTTTCAGGGCACCTTTTTGCAAAAGCACCACTTCTGGACAGAATTAGAGGTGATGACCCTGGCCTGGAAGTTTATAAAGATATGTGCATTGAGAGTGTGGAGGAGTTCAATGCAGAAAATCAACAAAATTCAGATTCTTCTTTCTGATGAGCTTCTATAGAAGTTTGTATCCAAATGTTTTAATGGCAAAATCCAGTCTTTTCCTACAACACTGGGCTCTCCTTCAAGACACAAAGCATTGTTTGTTGTGTTTGGAAACACAAAATCATTCAAGAAGTGTGCATAAACGACAAGAACTTTGTTAATTAATTTTATCCATCGCCCCCCAAGAGTGCAGGCTTTGTGTGCAGAGTATAAGTGAAGGCTATGCCTTTAAAAGGTAGTGGTGAAATGCAGCTTGTGCGTCAAGATCAATTGTGTGGCAAGTCCTTTGTTAATGTCTTGAGCAGAGATTATAATGCTAAGTGTGGTACCAAGGCAAACTGGTACAGTTCCTGTGTAACAGGGAAATCTGAATGGAGGAGATGGATATTTAAGGATATGTTTTGTAAGATTCAAGCTGTGAAAAACATCTCTAACAGAGTACTTCAGTTCAAGGAAGTTTTGTTGCCTTTGCAGCCTGGCCTTAAAAAAAACCCAAACAAATAGTTTATACAGTAATGTTTTAGAAGGTAAGAATCACTGAGGAGGTCAACAATGCAGGATGAAGTACTGTAGTGTTAGAGGAGCTGAGGAAGTCAAAACACAGAGGAAATCCTTGAACTAAATACTGAAGTTACAGTCAAAATGCAAGGTCTAATGCAATGAAGAACTGACAGTTGTCATGTAAAACAATTATACAACTATAAAATAGTTGTAAAGAAAAGACAGACTTAAAACTGAAAAGGCTTTTCTGGTGGCAGAATGGAGCTTTCTGCAGGTAGCTAAAAGTTGCTTGTGGAGTCTTAATAAACAGGGAAGTGCCCACTGGATCAGAGACATGCCAAACATCTGGTGACTTCAAGGGGTAGATCTCAAGTCATTCTGCAAGAAGACACTGGCATTTTCTAGCCCAAGATTTAGGATGCTGTGAGAGCCTGCCTTTAAATCTTTGCCTAAATTGTTAGGTATTTTTTGTTGGCTCTTATCTCCATAGCCATAAGACCTGCAACTACTCAGAAAAAGGTACATAAAATAAGGGAGGCTGAGTAGGACTGTCATTACCCAGAGAGCAGGAAAACTTCACATTAAAGTCCTTTTTATGGAGACTGCTACACAGAAAGAGAATAAATTGCCTGCTACAGCAGGCAATCATATGTGATATTTTTCATAAAATTATTGCTCTTTTAAAATGAGTTAGATTTTCACCCTCCCTCCACATATTACTGCTATTTGCTAGGGCTAGTCTAAGAGATGATGTATTCATCTCTCCTCTGTTACCAGTTTGTTACTGAGCCAACACTGTCCTCTTTTGCTTACTTCTTTCTTGCCTTTCCATTTTCCCTCCTATTTAGGAAGCAGTAAAATCCCTCTCCACTTTCGATGGCTAAGCCTTGTAAACTCTATATTCTGTGCCTTTCAGAATTGCAGTGGCCATTCTTCACTTAACAGTTTGCATCTTCCTTGAACGGGGTCATCACCACAAGTGTTTCTGGAGGATTGTCCAAGGACATTACTAAAGAAGGAACTGTCAGAATGTGTGAATCACCTGAATAAACTCCTGCCAGGAAACTACAAGCCTTCATTGTGAAGTGGAGCTTAAAAACGTCATCCTCATTCCAGTATTTGAGAAACAGAAAACTCATTTTCTACATGTACACTTGATAATGGTGGTAATTCAGGTATAATAAACAAAACTGATAAATTTATCTGTAAAACACAACTATGCAAGTTAAATTCAAATTGTAATTTCACAATCAGACATTGTGTTGAATCTGTCAAAGTGTTGAAAAAGCATTAAAAACATTAAAGCCTACTTTGTATTATTCAAAACAATACAAACAATGCTTCCTTTTATTGCAAGAAAATGTGCACTTTTGGGTGTTCAGACTAAAAATTGTGTAGACGTGACTGAGAGCAGGAAAAGCTTAGAAAGAAAATGCCTTTAAGATTCCCAGCTTCTACTTCAATTGCTTATCTTTAAACACTCGTTTAAAACAGTAGAAGACTTTCTAAGACTCATGATTTTAATTTTAAAAAATTAAATAATAATTACTCTATATTTAAATTACGAGTTTAATACATGAAATTTATATATTCAAGNTAAAAGATTCATCCCACTAAGCTGTAGAGTGGCAGCACTTGAAGTTGAGGAATCCCACCTGCCCAGACCCTTTTCTAAAGTTTTGACCCCTTAGAAACTGTTCCTTGACACAGTGATTACACCAGCTCTCCTGTATTCTCCCCCATCTGCACAGGTGTTGTGCAGGTAGTTGCTGATTCTTCGCTCTGTTTTTAATGTAAGAGATTAATTATGCTTGTGACACTGGGGCCTGCCTTACTAACTTCTCCAGGGTATAACTTGGTTAACATGGAATTTAGTCTCCAGTTCCAGTAACCAAGTCAGGGATATCACTGCACCAATACAGCCCTGTAGCATTACAGTGCAACACCTTGGCTTACCCACCATCAATATATGCTCATCCTGCCCAGTGTTTCCATCTGCTCTCACAATTCACATTCATCTGGCCCCTGCTTGAAGGCAGCTGCACTACCATCACCAGTGAATTAAACCTCACAAGATACAGCAGGGACACATTTGTAACAAGGCTGATAAGAATGTGCCAAACGTCCTGAATTTTTCTGTTACACTCAAAAAATCGTAGGTATCCTTTAGAAGCCTCACTGTAAGGATCAGTGGCCAAACAGCCCTTGCCCTTTTAAGCACGTAAGAACCTGACTGTTTCTGCTCAACGCTTTATAAACTTCTTTTCTGGACTCATTAGTGCCTATGAGTCTTGCCACTGACATTTCTGCTGCTGAAGTACACGTGAAATACATAACAAAAATACCAACACAGTGCACCCACCCTGTTATAAATCACTGGTGTATTTACTATCACAGGAAGAAGAGGGACCATGGCAGGGTCAGAGCTGGCACTGCAAGCTCACAAGCTTCCTAAGCTTTCTGCAACATTGGCCTTTAAGAAAGGAAGAATCACGGAATACCCCAAGTTGGAAGGGATCACAAGGATCATGGAGTCCAACTTCTGACCCTGCACAGGACAGCTCTAACAATCCCACCATGTGCCTGACAGCTCTGTTAGGCTGGGGCTGTGACCCCTTGCCTGGGGATCCTGTTCTAGTGCCCAAACACACTGGGGGAAGAATCTTTTCCGAATATCCAGCCTAAACCTCAGTAGAGAACAAGAAAATGAGTCTAGATTTACAGTCCTCCAGGTTCGCTAAAACACTCAAGCCTAAATGTCACTGTCTTTGAGAGAATTTGACAAAACCACTTAGCTGAGTGCTTCCAGCCTACCAAACTGGGACTGCCTGGCCCGGCTGGGCTCGGCTCTGCCCCTTCCCCGGCTCCTAATCATCTCCCTCCGACGCGTTGGGCACGTGTGAATGAAAGGAGAGTGAGAATCAAAGGATGCCACAACAAAAGAAACATTCCTGAAAGCGTAAATTCTTTTTCTCCAGGAGGTGGCGAACTTGGCCTCCCATTTCTCTTCCCTTCTCAGTTTCTCGGCAGGACACAGCGGTCTGGGCCACCCTCCTCAGAATCCGGGAGCAAATCAGTGAGTGCCGGAGCCCAAACAGCACCAAACCAGAAGGGGAATATTATTCACTGCTCAGCAAAAGCTCTCCCAACTGCTCCCATAGCTGCGGGTTGAGGCAGCTGAGCACATTTTAGGGGAAGCTGGCAGAGATGAGAGTAGCAGACGGTTCTCTGGATTGTGCCAGTCATTTTAAACACAAAGAAGGAGGTACTCTCCCTTCTTTTTACCAGGTTAGATGCAAAGTCCTCCGGGGAGAGCTTTGGCACTTGCAAGGGAAAGAACAATGTTGTATTTAAAGGGATGCTGACAATTTTTCATGTTTCCAAACTGGCCTCTCTCAGACAATGCGAGTTTTACATAGATTTGTCTTCAAATAGTGGTGAGCAGGACACTGTAAAAATCACGTCTGGAGAAGGAAGTAAGATGGGGGGAGGGAGAGTTCCTCCTTTCCCAAGCATGTTAGAAACCAATTTTAAACAGTGCACGAAGCACAATGGCATCCTGTGCAATGCATTCTCTTGTTGCTTTTCTACTCTTTTGCTGCTGCTGTTAATACAAGGCCTGGGATGAAAGCATTCCCTGCCCTGGCTGACCTTCCTGCACCCCCTCCTCCCAGGAGGCATCACCTTGCCAGTCTGGGAGGAGAAGTGCTAATGCACACTGGCAACACTGACACACCACACAGGCCTGTCAAATATGCAAAGAAAACACACAGAACAGAGGCAGTGAAATAGCACCCTGCTTTCATCCTCACTCTCTCCTAGTCACTGTTCTTGTAAAGGCTGCTTTGGAACAATAGTAGGTATGGCTTTTTTCCTCCCTTTTAAGGAAGACAATTTGTCAAGTTGACAGCATCCCTTTATGCTGATGAGATAGTGAGGGCTGAGTGCCAACTTGCAGCAGAAATATAATAGCATCCATCAGAGCTGTTAGCTAGAGTTGGCCAGTGCTTTTGTTTGTAATTTAGATGGCTATAACTCAGCCTTGCAAATAAGATGCAGGAGGAACTCTACACTGAAAATCTGCACCTTGCAGTGGGCCCTTTAGTTTCTTAAAAAAAAAAAAACAAACAACCAAGTAGGCTTTGACATTCTGCACTGTGCTGAAAAGAAGTGATAAGAAACCTGGATGAGATGACTGCAGTGTAGCAATGCCTTTGCACTGACAGGGCTAACTGGAAATGCTGATTTCTTTACAACTGCATCAGTGACTGTAGGGCCAGGGTGTTCAAACACTCTCTGTATCAGTAAGTCCTGAGAGAAATGGCTTCTTCACTTCCAAACAAATCACTGTGCAGGTCAGCAAGGCTCCCCAGGTTGTATCTCTACTCCACACAGTGGCAGGGCTCAACCCACATAAAGCTCACTGCAGATTTATGACCAGAATCAGTAAGTTACCCACTGTCTGAAGTATTCTGGTTCCTTAGTGCTGGTGGCATTTAGGCATTGGGGCCTCATTCCCAAGCCTGTTTCTGTATTTATCTTATTTTTACACCTACACAGAGACATGACCCCTACTTCTGAACATTATTTTTTTTTTCAATCCACTAGTATCAGCCAGTATTATTCCTTGCTCTATTAAGCCAGAACAGTAGAAACTCTAGAAAGATTGAACTGGATCTCAACAGACAGCTGATAGGCTTTTGTGTCTGATGACAAATAAATAATCAGAGGATCAGAGTGAAATCACAGAAACACAAAAGCATGCCTTTAGTGCACTGCATAACTGAAAGTTAAGAGAACTGCATTTAGAAACTACTTTTTCTCCTCTCTGAAAAGAACAGCATGAAAGTGTACTTGGCCATCTGTGTCTCAGGATGTTTTTCTTTTCTTGGGCACAGATGGTAAACTTCAAACATCACTATCACTCCCATCTACCACATAAGCCCTGTAAGCAATCTTATTTACAATTTCTAGCCATTGCTTTCCAGTGACCTCATTCCTCCCTTTGGTGCTGTCTTGGAAGTTCTGGCTAATATTAAAGGCACTGAAATAGACACATTCAAAGCTCCCTTGTGGGTGTGGTGACATAGTTCTCAAAAAAGCAAAGACTCTTTAAACAAAATGAAAGCTGGCCCCATTTTTGCCTTGTCCTTAGGCAAGTAAAAAATAAAAATCCTCTCCTGTGCTTTCAAAACAATAAAATAAAACAGCTAAGCAAGAAATCTAATTAAGGTGAACCTTCATTCTATCCTGTGGTTTGCACACCAGCTCTCCAGCCCCCACATTCTCTGAGGCAGAGACCTTTGTCTTCACAGCCCCATACAGGACACTGCCACTGGTACTCCCATCAGTAACACCAAGGATTCTGTCCCCTGGTGTTACTGCATCACCAAAATACTGTAGTTATTTCAGGATCAGATTTCCAGTTGCCTGACACAGCAGTGATCTTATCTTTTCCTAGATAAATAAGGCTGATTGTGCAGTTTAATCAGTGGATTGTGTCACCACTGACAGCTCACAGAGAAACGGTCCAGTTTTCAGAGGTGTGGAATTCTTACTTTGGAACTTCAGATACTTCTGATATACTTCTGATAACCCTCCCTCTGAGCCCATCTAATCTGCAGTGTCAGAAGGGATCTCAGTACAATTTCTCCCAAGAGCAGCAATTGTCGTGGCATTTTTGGTTAAAATTTCTTCTTCCTCTACAATTCCATTTCCTTTTATCATTCTGTATCATATACACTGTCATTCTCCACTCCAGAGCAGATTACACTCTGGTAGTGAAAGAACACCATCCTATTTCAAAAATTCAATAATAAATGAAAAGCGCCAAAATTAAAAAATAAAATAAATTACACAGACTGTCCTTTGCTGAAATGGTGAGGAGAGCTATGAAGCCTTCTAGTTACTGAAAATGATCTTAACTTTCAGGTGACAAAAGTCAACTACTTAGTATGTCTCTAGAGAGGGGGAAAAATCTTTGGGGACAATCTCTGCATACAAAATCAACATTCTGGTCATTAATGATATTTATTCTGAAGTACAGGCAGCTTATTCACATCAGCAGGGTTCTGGGGAAAGGTTATCCTCTAGCATAGGGCTGTTCTAACAGCAGCCACTGGTGCAACTCTGCACCACAGCCTGGTTTTTGCTGAGAGCTCTGCACGCCCTACAAGAAATCAAACTTTTCACAGCTCCTTGGCTGCAGAAACAAACAGGGCCCAGGAACAGCTGCAGCTCTCCAGGCTCAGCAGCATGTCCAACCCTGGGTAGCTGGACTGAGTTGGACTTTTACAGCAGACCTGGAGGCCTTGATGTCACCTCTGGGACCCCAATAAACCTTAAGTAGGCAGCCTGGGTGGGGGTGAGAGTGAGGCCTGGAAACACAGGCCAAGTGCTTGTCTCTGCACTGTCTCTGAACACCTCACTTTACCTCTGACCTCTGCCTAGCAGGGAAAAAGCTACATTACACCTGTTTAGGGGATGATAGAATAATTAACTGATCCACTTGGTATTAAGCCTTTTGCAGCGTGTAGGTAAAGGAACCTACACATGTACTGAGCATTTTGCCAAGACAAAGACGTCAATACCGGAGTATTGTGTTCCCTACGACAGAGAAGGCTGGAATTATTTTCTTCTGCCTACAAAGGAAAGAGTGTGTTACAGAATTTCTCTCTCTCTCTCAAGTTCCTCAGGAGCATAGTACCACACAGCTTTGAAAATACAACAGGGTTCAACTCCTAGACCTAAATCACTATCACAGTGCTCTTCAAAGGAATCGCATCCTGCTGGACTTTACAGCTGATTACAACTCTTCACCTCTCCCTGACCCACTTTAACAGTGTGTCCTTCTACCTCATTCATATGAAAGGTTTCAGAAGGAAACTGTGAATAAAGGCCACAGTGAAAGACCAGCCCATCTGTTTGTTTTGGAAGAACCCCCTTTGCTTTGTCTCAATTTCAGACCTTCCATGTAAATCGGCAGCTATCCAGACAATTTCCCTGGATACCCCCCCTTCCTTTCTCCACCCCTGCAGCAGCATCCCTTAGCCTTGTCTCTCCTGTCATGTAGCTGTGACTGGGCAGATGAATGTGCAAAGGAAATAAATTCCATGTATTTAAAGTGCCTGCTGTATGAAGCACATGTGCATGCAGAGTGAGGAAGGGATAATGGCACTTCTGAATGAACCAAGCCTGGATGATTCTGATCAATTCACTGACAATAACTCCATTTCCACAGCTAAGGTCCCTTTTGCTTAGGGTGTTTTGGTTTTTATTTTTGTTTTAAATGCTGGTTTCCAGGCATTTACTATAAGATATGGTACAGAATAAATATGCCCTGGGAGGCAGCACAGCTGCAGCAGGACTTTAAGAGGTCTGCAGAGCCTGCAGATACCAGGGATGTCTCATGGGTGGAGTGATGACGTATTGCTCAAATAAACCTGAGATGAAGCAGATGTAGGGTACAGTGGAGGGGCCTTCAGCCATCCTAAGTGAAATAGAAATACGGATTTATTGTTTTTCCTGAAATTAACCAGAGACTTCTTCATTGCCATTTATTGCCTTATTAACTCACTTTTATTATAGCATTTATGATATTTGGACATGGCACACCTGAAAGAGAAATGCCTGCAATGAACTAGTTATGTTCAGGTGGTGTCCTTTAGTTGGGCTGACCTACAAAGAATTTTATGGGTCTGTTAGTTTCCCCTTGAGATCTATTGTATGTTGACTTACACAGAAAATGTCACAAGCTGTTTTATAACTATAAACCAGTCCCTTAACCAGTATTTCTGCCTCTCTTTCTCTTCTCACACCCCTCAGGAGTCCTCTGAATGCATCACCAAAAAGATCCCTTATCCCCAGAATCCCTGTCATTATGTACTGCCTTTGCATGACCTCACTGTCCTATGGCACTTCTGAAAACAAAGCCAACCCAAGCCAGCTCCACAGATTGTCCCTCCTTACCCCCAGCTGTTTCTCACGTCATGATAGCACCTTCCTGTCCAATTTGGAGCACAGCGTGGAGGGCACTGCTGTGAGGGCACAGCACTGGGCTGTCTGGTGTTAATGAATCTGTGACAGGACTGCAGGCAGCACAGGGCTCTGTATCCAGGTGGCTGCAGTTAGGAAGGCAACGACAGCATCGACACTGCTCCAGTGACTACAGCTTCCCTTTTTTATTTGGTGCTAGGTGCATTACAGGGAAAAAAAGAAAAGAAAGTGAGAAAGAGTGATGCAGGGAGGGGAAGGATCAATTGTGCTCTGCTCTGTGCAAGCAACCAGACTGAAAATGTTCCTCAGTCAGCCTAGTGATGAGAAATGTCAGGCTGAGAGACACCCACACCATGCTCCTGTTTTAACACACATGACCTGACTGCTAAATAACATAACTCTGGTTGGGCTTAGTAAAGCCTTGGATTTAGAAGAACAATACCTATATTCAGCTGAAAAAACAATTTGTGTTAAAAATATATCTACTAATTCTGGCCCAAAAGGCCAGATCCCCAAGCCATGCCATGTTTGGAGTATGTAGTAAATGCACCTGGTCCTGCTGATTCCAGTGCTGAGTTCAGTCAGCTGTTCAGTGAGCCAGACCCAGCACAGCAGCAGGGAGCCAGGGAGCAGCTCGGAGAGGAGATTTAAGAATAGACAGTGCTCTAAACAGACAATTGTCAGCCAGTATTTGGAATTAAACAGTCAGCAAGCAGAAAACCTCCAAATAAGAGAATTAACTGCTGCTTAAGGACTTTGTGCTCTAGCTGCTAGCTGACAACCAAATTTGTGCTGAATCTGATGCAGCAAACTTTAATCATGCTGTGTTATCAATACTGTGTATTTCCAGGTTTAAACGCCCTCAGTTGATAAAATGCCCTTGAAAACTCACTGTCTCTTTAATTCCCACCACTTTATTTGAAAACATAATCCTAAATATCTCATTAAGCAATGGCCACAACACCCTTCATCCACTCCAAGATCCTTTTCTATTCGATATCTACCACATTATCACCATCCACTGAAGCAGGCCCAGAAGTGCTGTTAAGAGACTCTGTGCAACATTGCTGAAAGTCAGATGACAGATCACCCTAAAACCACATATCCTGACATTCAAGGAGACAAGTAGAAATACTTCAGGAAAGGCAGTCTTCCAGAAGAGAAAAAAGATGACAAAGTACAGTAAAGACATTGTCACATGCCCTCACCTGATCACAAATTGAGACTGGTTATAAACGAATCCCCAGAGAGTAATTGCATTTTATGGTTTTAAGCTCATGCAAATCTCAGGTTTCAGCCACACTCTCAGCCCACCACCTTGTAATGCTATTGCAAGCCCGGCAAGCCATGTTAGCTCAGTGTGCCTCTGCCCCCAGTGCCTGAGAGCACACACAGCTGCACTGACCTACACTGCAGCCACAGGCAGGTCAACACCCTGCACCTAGGACAGGTCAGCTTGGAAATGACAAGTTAAGGCCATAGTGTATCCCCTTCTGAATGGATTGGGACTAATCTGTCTCATCCTGTGCTTTAAATGTGGTTTAAAGGTTTAAATGTGTTCTGCAGCGTAGGATGGAGGCATAAAACCATGAGATATGCCAGGAGATGAGTAGAGAAGGGATTTCCATCAGATATGCTGAGAGATAAGGTGATGAAGGGATTATGTTGGCACAACAGTGGACATGATAGCCTGCTGATTGATAGGTTATCAGGTGGGAGGACCCTTATCTCTGGAACTGGTGGAAGAGGGAGTGACACACTAACATGTCAGGGTTCTGTTCTACCCTTGCAGAAACCCCAGACTGTGTTATCTCTTTGTAACTCTGCATATCTCTCATTTACACATAAAATGGTTGCCTTTCCCCCTCCCATTTATGATGGCAATAACAGGATATTTCAACTACAGTTTCACCTCCACTTCTGCCAGAAGTATAAATGGGCATCTGAAATCCTCAGTGGCAGAGGATGAGAATACAACCTCACCTGCAGACAAGTCATCTTGCTCCTCTCTCCTCCCTCCTCCCCAAAGCAGGGAGACTCTTTCATCAGCTTTTGCCTCTGATTGCATTGGACTATACCCAAGAACACTTTGGTACATAGTGCTATCCATTTATATTTTGCAGGTCTGGTGAATTTATCACCAGGAATCTCACAGTAATCCATAACCTGCTGCTCCAATAAACTGCACTCTGTGCGTCTCTGATAGTGAATGTGACCAGACTTACAGTGTGACCCACAGGATTTGTGCATCTGGGATCTTATTAAATGTGACCAGACTTACCAGAAATTAAGCCCAGTCACACCCAGCCACTCTGATCTCTGAGGATCAGCTGGAAAGCAAGGAGTTTATTTTCTGCCAGATTTCTATACTCTTAACACAACAGCTAGAAGAAGATTCACAGGAGTTGGACCCACTCAAGCATCCAGTCACCTGCTTTGCACATTTTCTGAACACACCTCCTGAACTTACCTTTGCAACCCATGTCTACTCCAATGGCCAGCTTGGCTCAGAGCTCTACAGTGCTCAAGAGAAGAAGAAACAGAGTGTAATTCTGCAGTGTGAGCCACCAAGCTCCCTGCTGTAACTGAGGCTCCCTGGGCAATCTCTTCAGTGATTATTCAGAGATGTGGCTCACATGCCAGCACCTTCCCTTGCACACTCTGTCCCACTCTGAGGATTTGCAGCTCTGTGAGCCTCATCTACAGCTCTTGCCTTGCAGACAGGCAGCAGCCTGGAATGATAATTGGGGATCATAACCTCAGCAAGCAGATCCCCATGGCTTTTGTCTCTGGCTGTTGTGCCTTCAGCATTATCAGCAGTCAGAGAAAATCAAAGTGATGGCATCAGCATTTAGGGCTGGAAAGGGCAGGGAACACAGAATAGTTTTCAGGAATCCGGAATGGGAAGGTTGGTGTCTGGTATTTAGATAATGAGGCTACCAATTTCAAGATAAACTCACGGGTTGCTAAAGGCCTCTAATTAATTCCAACTCTCCTCTTTTTCTCCTCAGCCTATATTCCCATGTGCTCCTTCACCCAAACACGATGCAGCCCTCATTGCTTTGGAACCCTGATGGGGAGGCTGGTGGAGGGAGGTCGGTTCCCTTATGCAACTCCTGCTGACAGGGCCAGCATCCAAACTGAGCAGCACAGGGGGCCTTTNTTGGAACCCTGATGGGGAGGCTGGGGGAGAGAGATCGGTCCCCTTATGCAACTCCTGCTGCACAGGGGGCCTTGTTGTAAGGAAGTGTTTGGAACAACCACTTCCAGCTTTGTATACAAATGAATTACAGGTTATTGAGCAAAGTAATGCTCAGTCATGATCTTGGATTCACAGCTAAATAAGACTGACCACAGCACACATCTGCAAGGAAGCAGAAGATTCACACCTGTTTATGACACGATCAGCAGCATGGGCTGATGCTGGGGTTTTCAGCTCTGCCAGCAGGAGCTCCCACCAGTCACATGGATAAATAGGATCTGATAGTCCACACTGCATGTCTGTCTCTCCTCTGAATTGCTCATTTTTAAGTACTCAACAGTGAAAGGGTTAACTTGGAGAGAGTCCCTCGATACCTATGTGATGGATATATCAAGTGACCCCTCTGGTCAAACATGTTCACTCAGACCAGAGCCGGCTTCCTCATTAGCAACAATAACTTCAAAGCAGATGGAAAAACTGCTCTGTTCTCTGATCCAGCTTTCAAAGCCCATTGATTTCAGAATCCCTTGGCTGCTCTTTGACTTTTCTTGCCTGTCAAGTTCTCTGCGAAGATTGATAGGAGGAGGATATCAGTGCAAATTCTGGTTCTGGTCATCTCCCCTGTCAAATTCCCCACATCTGACCATGTTAATTGTTTCTTTCTCCTCCTTTGGTGTGAAGATCGTTTGATGTTTTCCCTATTCTTTCTCCATCAGCAGGTTATTATAACACTTTGAAAGGGTCAGTGGTTAACTCTTTACTGTGGCTGCATTACTTCTCCCATACACTGTTGGCTGCATCTCACCAGGTCAGGCTGGGAACTGCCCAAGGCTAGGAAATGTTTCTTTAGAGAATATGCTCTGTTTTTTTCCACACCACTGGCTGAAAGCCATGAAATAAGACACTGGACATTTGGAAAGGACAGCAAGATAGTAATCTAAGTACTGATGTCTGGAGAAGACTCCACAGCAAGTTTAACACCAGGACAGGGTCAGTGACTAAGCAGTGGTCAGAGCCATAGCACAGCTCACAGGGAGTCTCGCAGGTGGGTGCTGCAGAGGGACTTGGGCAGAAGGCACTTGCAGGACTCTGAGGACTCTCCCTCAGCAGGCACAAGACATTTCCTGCAGCCCAACCTATGCCTTGCTGCCTTTTTCACAATGGTATTTTTTCCAGTCTCGAGCCTGGATGTGGATTTTCAGCCAACTGCTTCTCATCCTGGGTGGGATGAAGGGGCCCTCTCTCCCCTTCTTGCAGCCACTGAAGTCTCCTCTCATCTCCTGAGGCTGCTTGGGAGGGCCCTGTGAAATGAGCAGGCACTGACACACTGAATTCCTCAAGGTAACCTCGGGGAGCAATCCTGACCTTGACACCTCACCATCCTTCTGGAGGCTCAGAGCCATCTGCCTTCCCCGTGCCCCTTGCCAGTCTCATTTTGGCTGCTGCCATCCTGCTGCATCCATCCCATGCTTCCTCCTGCTGCACTAAAATCCCCTGAGTAATCACTACCCCTAAGAAAGGAGCCATCACCACAGGCAGAAACAATGGGGAGCCCCAGTGGCAGGGTCTTCCCTCCTTCCCTCCCTGCCCTCAAAGCTCACTGGCCAGACTGATGAGGGCTGGCAGGCACCCCATCCACCATCCCAGCCCCACTGCAGAGGGAGAGCAGCTCTGCCAGTTAAACCAGTGGTGTATTTCAACTGCTACATTTAATAAACAAATTCCTGTTTCCCCATCGATCTTGGCCAAAGAGGTTTGTGGTCCCTGTTCTCCACTCTCCTCCTGGGCACTGCAGACACTGCTCCTCACCTGCAGTCCAGCTCAGGGAGTCATATGCTATCGGAGGCTATGAAGAAACACTTCTGAAAACTGGGCAGGTCCCTGCCACCCTGGAGATGTCCTGTCAGGCCCTGGCTCTTCAGGAAGACCATAGAAAAGTTTGTCTAAGCAAAGCAACCTGAAATGAGATTAAAAACCAGTGGCATTACATAGAAACCTCTAGGAAAGTATAAGTAATAAATCCAACCTCAAATCACATTAGTCTGAGGTTTTGACCTCGGCTGCTGGCCCAAAGTACAGCAAAATTCACTTTTCAACATCATTGGGATGACTCCCTACTCCTTGCAGAAACATAGCAACACACAGAGCTAGAACTAGTGAACGGCTGGTGGGATGCCTTGGCTGTCAGAGCGTGTGGCAGGCAGTGAACATGGGGAAAACAGACACTTTTCCTTTGCTAAAAGCAGCTCTCTAGGCACTATCTGGAGGACTGAGCTCATGATGCCCAGACCAGCAAAAAGCTGAATCCATGTAAAGAAAAACAACCATGCGCTGATCAGGTTTTTGACTAGGCACTCACTTATGGCCAGTGCTTGATAATCCACCTTTTGTCCTCAAAACTACTGTGGGCAATGTATGTTTTTACACATCCTGTAGTAACAAAGAGCCATGCCAGTGGCATACTGAATATGCATGAAGTGCTGCATTTTGCAATACATACTGCACTTCTAAATTCCTCAGCTGCTTTCAAAGATCTCTCCATCATCATGCCTTTAAGCTGAAGACAGTGCACACAATTCAGATGTTGAAAGAACAAGCCAGGATCTAGGGGTCCTGTCCTGACTCACACAGCAAGCCTTGTGCTCAGGCTATTTCACCTCTCCCTGCCAATGAGGTACACCAGGGTAAAAGCAGGATCATAATTTCCTGCTAGCTTACACACAGAAGCTGAAAAGCTTTAGTTCTCTGTAAGAAACTGTATAATAGCTTGCATAAGGATTTTGAGGCACACCTGACTGAAGGATGTTTCAGTTTCTCTCCAGAGAGACAGGAGTGGGTGCATGCACACAGAACTGATGTGTGTCTGCAGGAGAGGAATCTGCTTTTGCTTAAGTTACATATTTATTATTCACTAAACCTAGAAAAAGGCACAAAGTGACACTAAAGTCTGTCTCTGAGACTAAGCAGCTGCCACAGTTGTTTTGGAGTAGCAGCAAGCCAGGCCATCAGGGTACCCACGGCTCCTACTTGTCTCTGTTGAGGGAGATGTGATCATAACAATTGTAATGATCAGACAGAAGGAAGCTGGAGGGAACCAGAGAACTTGCCATACAGAAAGGGAAGGTGCATGATGATGCTCAAAGACTGCAAAACTGTTGTTTGATGATTATGGAGAGACTGAAGGCTGTTTTGCCTTCCTCCTTTCAGGTTGCAACTGTGGGTACAGAAGAAACAAGGAAGCATTTTGTTCACAGAAAAAAAAAAAAAGCCAAGCAAACAAAACTGATTTCTACTTCAGCAAGCTGGAAGAGAGAAACTTTTGGCTGTGTGTTAATGAGGCTGCTGAGGAGACTTGGGTCAACAGAAGAGCACAATTAATTTTTACTGGAAGTATTGAAACATCAGACACTGAAATATCAAAGAGAGTTGTGCTGTTTGGATATTGATTTATTTGTCACCTCCATGTAGTCAGTGCAAATGAGGTAGGGGTTACTCTGCAGTTAAGTGTACTACATTCCTTTTCTCCCAGCTTTGGTAGCTGGGCCCAATAAAAGGTGTCACCTTCCCTCTCCCCATCCTAAGGGATTTCCTCTTAGTTTGAATGAATCACTTTAAACTTCCCTAAGTGTTCAACACCTAGGTAGCTGCTTCCAGTGCCAGGGCAGGGGCCAACAAAGCAGGCTGCAATGAACTAAGACAGGAAAAACAGGTGTAAAGGGGAGACACTCCATTGCTTCAGCAGCAGAAGCGTCTGGGTAAAGCAGAAATAAAATCAGTTTAGGATTTTTCCTGAGCCTGCAGTCTTGGGGCTGATTTCACTACCGATTTTTACTTTGAATTTGAAATAAGTGAATTATTTGAGCCTCTCCTCACAGCAGCTTATAAAGCCTAAGTCATAGAGTTTGCGAAGCAGCCAGCAATTTCCAGAGAGGAAGTACCAATGAAAGGCCAGCAAGCAGTGCTGTCATGAAGCACAGGGAGTCCAGACAAAGGGCAGAGGGATCAGAAAGAGGGGAGTGATGAAGCAACCAGCCCAAGGGCCATCTTCCCCAGTCCCTTTCCTGACTGAGGGATGCTCAGCTTGCCATGATACAGTTTAATATTTAGAAGGTCACAGTTTCAACTTTTGCCTCAGGCCTTCCAGACTCCTTGGCACAGCATTTCAAATTGCATTAGTTTGGGAGAGAGGCAAACAAAAAAAGTTACAGTTTTCTCCCAGGCACTGCTTAAAATAGAAAGCAAACAAATGTCATTGGTGACATGCACAGCCCTGGAGTCAGCAGTGAGATGCACAGACACAGACAGATGCATGCGACTGGCCTCTGTGCTTGATCAAGACTACAGTTCTTTAACTATTAGCCCAACATTTTCTGCACAGAATGAGATTATGAGATATGAGATTATGGAAGATAATTAAACAGCTTTCCATTCACATGCTGGGCCATTTGGTGAATAGTGTGGTGGTTTGCTCTTAGTTTTCCACCACTTTGTTTTCCACAGTCTCCTGTGTAATTTGTTCTGTCTGGCTATTTCAAAGCACATCTTTATGATGTCCTTTTACTCTATTCAAATCACCATCTGTTTGTTTCATTAGCAGTCTCATTTGGGGGGTGGGGTGTGTTGAGGAGGTCGTTCAACATTTCGAAATTAAAAGCTTGGAATTAATATTCTTCAACTAGAAAATTATAAAGTGCTGCTCTTTGGCATTTTCCAGAAGCTTGTCTAAAAGCAACTTGGTGCCAATTCCTTGATGCTTTCCCCTTTTCTTTTACCTTAACTGAGAATCACTGCTTTACTTGCAGACTAAAGATGAAATGCTTCACACAGTTCAAGGAGAGGTTGCTAAATAATCAGGCTAATACTCCACAGGTCCACTTATTTATCCGAGCGCACGGCTCTCAGCAAAGAAATGTGATGTTACTGGACACAATCCCAGTGCCCCCAGAACCACCAGCTCCTTCTGCCCTGCTTTCAGTGGGGTCAAATTCAGCTGAGAGTGCTCTAGGCCTGCAGTTCATGGGCCAGCACCATGTTTGATTAACGAGAGGGCTGCCACACAACTTATCTAGAAAAATGCACAGTGCTGAAACATAAGCAGGCATAAAGAGGGAAGCGTTTGTCACCCACAGTGCCAGTGTCACACAAGAGACAAAGGATCCTTTTTCATGTCTCCAGCAGGGAGTGCAAGCTTGTTGGGACATGATGGCAACTCATTGATCTTGGAAAAAAACCTGAGTAATTTGTTGCTGAACCAGAGGGGGTGCAACAAATTCATCTACGTGTCTTCATGCCCACCTTGTTCTGTAGCACAGGATGAAAAACAAGCCCTGCCGGAGAAGGAAAAGGAGACTATTGCATTGCATTTGATTATATTGCCTTGTGTTTGATTTCTGGGTGATGCAGGTAGGCTGCAGGGGGAAAGGGAAGATCAGGCAGACTAGAAACATGAAGGGTCACACAGTGATTTGTTTATTCAGCAAGTCATTAACTCATCAGTAACCATCTGAGATGTTTTATTGGTTTAGAACCCAGTTTTGAAAGGTTCTTCCTTAAGCTGTGACTCGTAAACTCACCAGACTACAGCCCAAGCTATTAATTTCCCACTGGAATAAACAAAAACCACAAATACATCATAACTAATGCACTGCTCATCTGTCTGAATGGAGAGTCCTGCTTACAGAGAAGCACACTACCCCTTGCATAGGCTGCTGGCTGAAAATAGAGCTGCATTAGGATGAGTGGTGCCTCAGATGCCAGGCATGTCTCCAGTTACCAAACCGTCACCAGTGTGCTGCTAGGGAGAGGCTTTCCCAACCTGCCACTTCAGAAGAGGGATGCTTAGTTGCTTCTTCCCACCGGCTGCCTAAAGACAGTGAGCAGAGACCCAAGCAGCTGGTCGAGCCACAACAGTGCAGTCAGACCTTCTCCATGCTGGCAAGCTTTGGACAAAATTATCAGGAATAGTTTCAGCAATAGTATGGCCAAACCTCAAGTGCTGTGTCCAGTTTTGAGCCCCTCACTGCAACAAAGACATGGAGGTGCTGGAAGGTCCAGAGAAGGGCAATGGAGAAGGGTATGGAGCACAGGTCCTGTGAGGAGCAGCTGAGGGAGCTGGGGGTGTTTAGCCTGGATAAAAGGAGGCTCAGGGGAGACCTTATCGCTCTGTACAACTGCCTGAAAGGCCAGAGCTGGGGGTTGGCCTCTTTTCCCAGGTAAAAAGTGACAGGATGAGAGGAAATGGCCTCAAGTTGTGCTAGGGGAGGTTTAGATTGGATATCAGGCAAATGTTGGGCTGTGAAAATATCCTGTAAAAGTTCAGAGGTTACTTTAATTCCTTGAATTACATACATTTCATCAGCAGGGCACTGCAAAGCAGTCATGCAAGCTGAAGAGAAAGCAAGGGCAGAAGGCAGTCTTCAGACAGAGTATGCACAGGAGTACCAGACCTTCACCAGAGAGACATGTAATACCAAGCTGACAGGAGATCTAACCACAGGCACAAATAAAATCCAAAGTTCTGGGCATCTTAATAAACTCTCAGACTGAACAGAGATAAGGGCAGAGAGGTCCTGTGGCATTTTCCTAAGAGTTGATAGTGGTGAGGGAAAGCCTCCCCATAGCCTCAGGGATCCTTCATAGGTGGCTGATGGTGTGAAGTCTGACACTCACCAAAGAGCACAGAACGTTTCCAGATGACAGTTCATGTCCTTACACCCCCTTCCCCTTCATCTCCTCCCCTTTGCCTTCAGACCTGTCACAGTCCATTTGGTAAAAATTATCTGTGCTGCTTCTGTTTAAGGATATACTTGGATCCCATAATGTGGTTTAAGAGCTTTCAGACAGACTTGGTCCTGAGGCTGCCACAGGGGTTCAGCTACCATGCTCAGTCCCTGTAAGAGGGCTGAAGTCCAAAGCCCCTGTCTTGAGCACATCTAGCAATCCAAGATCTCTCCTCACGTGGATCCTGGAACCATTGACTACAGCTGATTGCAGAATGCCAGATCAGACTGCATCCACTGAAATAAGTGCCTGTTACTTCAGAGGAATGTGAAACCCTTGGGTGTGCCTGTGCAGGCATGTCCTGTGCACGGAGAGGTAATGAACAGCCCCTGGAGCTGCTGGTGCTACCAGCCCACTGTGCAGCAGGATTAACCTCTGCTAATAAGGTTATAATGAGGTTATAAGGCTCATTACCCAGCAGCTGAAGGCAGGCTCACCCTGACACAGTGCTATTGCCTTCAGCTCTCTCCCAACCTGGGATCTCACCACACACGCCCAGGGAAAAAAGCAAGAGCAGGGGCTGCCCCAATGGGATTAGCAGACAGCAGTGCTATTAGCACTACAACTCCTTGTCTGCCTTTTCCTCCAAAGCCAGAGCCTCATCCTCTTAGGGTTTTGCATTTGGTCCTCTGTCTTGGTGTCACACCACACCTTCTCCTAACAGCCCAGAGCAGCTCAAAGCCCATCTCGCTGAGCACAGCAAGTGCTTCCCTATGCTGCACCTGGCCTGTGCTGGGAACAGCTCCCCTGCTTACTTCATCAGATTAACACAAAACATGCTATCAGCACATTGGCAGGCTCTTAATATCTTTGCTGGCAGGCTTTAATGGCCTCAGGTTTCCTAAAGCATTTCATTCATCTGGTGACTGTCAGCCTGCAAGAGCACCAGGGTGCTCTGCCCCCACATCCCCTTCCTCAAAGCAGAGATAAGAGCACAGCTATTTTAAAAGCAGGAGGTGAGATGAAAGCACTCACTTTAGTTAGGACGCTGCTGCCATTCCATAATTAACTTCACCTAAATTTTCAAAGGAAGAAAAAAAAAAGCCATCCAAAAATCATTCTGAATCACTCACCCACACCAGCCATCTCGTTCTTGATATCAATATCAAGAAAAGAAAGTGGGGACTTCTTTTATTTATTTAATAATATTACCCTTCAAAGCACTATCTTGAGCTAATTTTTCAAATGCCAGCATTAAAGGCAGCCAGTTCACACTCTTCTCTCTGTAGTTCCTTGTATCACTTTGGGCTACCTATAAACTCAGGGTCAAAATGACATTTCTCCCTCCCACCTCCTTTCCCCCTCCTTTCCCCAGTTCCATAAAGCAGAAGATGTTAGTGTCAGCCACCTGACAAAATGTTCCTTCAGGGCTTGTAGTAACCTGTGGCCCTTCCCTCCATACACTGTAATTCCAGTGTGCATCTTTAAACCAGCATTATTTACAGCAACCCATTTCCAGTACACCCCCCCAGCTCCCTTCTGGAGTCAACACACTCATTAAGCTACAACATTCCTTTGTGGAAACCTATAGAAATACCTACTCTAGGTTTAGACCCAGCCTGGAATCTTATTCTAACCAATATCCTCCACCATGGGAAGAGCTATACAAAATAACCGTCTCAAATGAGTCTGCAGGAATAATAGGGCCAATAAATACCTAGAAGATAGAAGAAAATAAGGAATTCAAACATTTGTTCATGTCTTTTTGATCACTGCAAGAATTTTTTGCAAAAAGAAAAAGAACTTGAAACAGTCACTTGCATGTCCAGACTTAGATCTTTTTTTTTTCCTTCCTTAAATCTGCAAAAAGTCTTCTGTTAAATGGAATGGATTTAAAAGGTTTCCAACACATGGATGAGACAACACTATCCAGTGGTCAGGAAGCTGGATCTTCGAAGATGCAGGTTCTGTTATACCTGAAATTCATTTTGATGTCTCTCCCTGTCTCAGGTGTCCCTGTGTAAAAAACAGTGCAAATCTTCCTCCCATCCCTGCAATGGATAAAAAGGGAGAGTGAGTGGTTAGTTGCTTGAGAAACATGACTTAACCAAAGCAGCCAAACCATTTCCATGCAGCTTCCTGAAGGAAGCTGACAATTGGTCTAGAATGATATTCCCATATTTCAGATACCAGACAGACTAACTCATGCTACCAAACCTGAAACAACCATTGCCTTCTCCTGTCAGTGCTGCACTTACAGCTCCACTCAGTGTCACAGTGCAGGAATTTCTAACCCTGACCTGCAGCCAGCTCCTAATTGGCCTTGCTGATGAAGATCTGCTGCATCACTGAGATTCACAGGTTTGCTGCTTTTTTTTTTTCCTATAGAAGCTCAGGCACGATTTTATTTTATGTAATTCATATCTTAACCAGCATATCTAACATGACACCTTGCAAGTGGATATGTAAGCCAGCTCCCTTATTTCTGAAGCAAAGCACTCTCTAAATCCACTTTGGGTAATTCATTGGTTCTGCTAACTCCTCTGCTCTGCACAGGCTGCCAAGGGAGAACAATAAATACAGCAACAGATGCATGGAGAATTTTTGCTTTGACTATGCATCTTATTTGAGTAAACAGAAATTAGCAAGAGAGCAGCCAAGTATCAACCATACTTCCTTAGTCTGCAAATTCACTTGTTGTACAGCACTTAAATATTTCTTATTCAGGTACAAGAGCTTCAACATGTAAGAAATCTCCAAAGCAGTTATATACACACATACATTAAACAGCCAACCTTACTGTCCTCCCCTTTCCCCACACCTCTGTGAGATAGTGCTGCTTTGGATGCAGTGTTGGGCAAGGAGCATTTGGAGCATTTTCTAAAATAACTCTGCCACAAACAAATGAGAAGAAAAATCTACTCTGTCAAACACAACACTGTACTTTCTTCATCACTGTGCCACAATAGGACTTGCATCTGTCAAGGAAATAGCAGGTGCTCCAAATAAATGTAAGAGACTCCGATTCATTCAGTCAAACTGATGCTGCCAGGGTGCTCCTGGAAAAGTGAGAGGTTTGGGTGAAGCTGAGCTGTTACTCCTGTTGTTCCTGCACAGGTGAAGGTTATTGTACCTTTGTGCTTAAAAATTACAGTGGTTTAAAACTGAAGGGATTACAGGCTGTGGTATCAAATAATGAGATATGAAAGGTTTTATCTCAGGGTAACTGATAGGAATTAACCTTAGGTAAGATGAGACTAGGAAAAAAAAGAAAGCCACCTGTACAGTGGCTGTTGGGAAGCATATAGGAAATGATGGTCCCAAATCAGTTCTCAGTGAATGGGGATCTTCTGCACAGTATCCAGCATCAAAGCAACTGCACCTACTGGAACACTTTGTACCCATTCCCACAGAAATGCTAAGGGTCAGACCAGCCCCAAAACTGCTCTATCTCTTCTTCTCCAGTGGTCCCCGCAGTAAGGCTGTAAGGAATACTACTGGGATTTTGGGAAGCAGAGAATTATGTTTTAATTTATCTATTCACAGTATGTTTGGCAGATAAACAGAAGAGTTAATTCCCTAGAGAGATCAATCCAATACTTTTCCAAAGTGCTTTATGCAACATGCATACTCTCAACTTTGTTTTAAAAAGCAAAGAAGAGCTGAGAATTTCCACATGAAGATGTCTTTGCTTCAATTAATAACAGCACATCATTTTGGACTACAGCTCCCCAAACAGTGAAAAGCTGCTTAGTTCTCTCTCCAACAGATAACTGAAGCTGAGTGATTAACAGAGTGCTTGCAAACTAGCAAGAAAAGATGTTGCACTCAGACATCACTGCTGCCTATTTAATTTTTAAGGTGTAAAAATTAGGATCTTTAAACAAATCAAAGCAGAGAGAATAAAAGCTCAATTAGGGAGCTTAGCTGGAGAGTATGGTATTTATTATCAACACTTCTCAAGCACAGCTCTTGCTGGGATATAAGTGAATCAGCCAGCCCTGAGACTCCAGTATTCCCTCCCCTGAAGAGAGCTCATTGTGGCAGCCTCAACAGCTCCGTCTCCCTTGTGCTGCTGGTGTGAATTCTGGATCCACAGCTATTTTGGGGCAGCTTGCCAGCGCCAAACAAAGATTTCCGTCTGAGAATCTGAGTCAGGGCATGTGATTTAAATAATAACAATAAAAGTGGCATGCCTTTGTGAAGGTAGCAAGTGCAGAAGAATCATGGAAGTGGAATATGTCAACCTCTGTACACTTATAGAGATTCAACTATTTAGACGTAACATCTGAATTAGTTCTCCTTAGTCTGGAAAAATAACTTTGTAACACCGGGGTACTTCTTACAGTAAAATCCTTTGAGTGACAGGACTTTGACAAGATGGTTCCCCTGCATGAGGCATCTGTCGGGCAGAGTCCTNAGTGACAGGACTTTGACAAGATGGCTCCCCTGCTAGTAGTGGTGCCTGCATGAGGCATCTGTCAGGGGCAGAGTCCAGACTCGGGACCACAGCCAGACACGCTGCCTCCATGGAGCATCTCCACTTGAACTCAGCTCACGCATCCAGCATGTGGATCACAGACCTGGAGTAAACAGGGACATTGTGCTGGGAACATGAGTGCTGGGGAAGTAGCAGGCACAAAGGGGGAGGTAGAGGCTGATGCTGACGGCACCTTAGCTCTGTTGGTAAATCCATCTACCGCAGCCAGCACAGAGCACCAACTTCTGCTGCGGCCTCTAGAGCTCTGCAACAAAGCAGACAACAAAACTGGTTCAGACGCCTCATCTTTGATAGCACAATCAGGACAGCAAAATGAGAAATTACGAAATTAAGCAATTTTCATTTGTATAAATATGGAGACATATGGATCAGTAGATTTTTATACATATAGGTATATGTGAGTTTCCAGTATCAGTCTGTTTTAAAAATATATTTAAAGCCCACAAAGAGCTAACAAAACTTAAAATAGAATGCAAAAGAAGTTTTAAGAAGCCTCATGGAGGAGGCTATAAAACTAGAACAACTGAGACTTTATGAGACGGGACAAGTTCAGTTGTGAACAGTATTAAAACACCAATTTTATTCAGGAATACAGAATACAGTTTTGAAGATTTCCAGTTTACAAAAGTTTAAGACAAGGTTGGCTTTAAACATACAACCTTCCTTAAAGCATTTAAGTAACTTCTCCATTTCAAGTTGACAAAACCCCTCAAATCAGGAAAAAAAAAAAAGACAAATGAAGGCCACAGTCCCTTACTGGGATACATTCAGGCAAAATCCAGCACAGTATTGAAATTCTTCCTGCAGTCCATATTTTAGTCCATGGGTGTAACATAACCTTGTGTCAATAAAAAAATATTGCAGATCTGGTAAGAACTGCAAAAAAGCCCTTGTCTTACCATTTTAGTTCCAGGCATTATATGCAAAGTAGCTTTCAGTAAGCAACAGTTAAAAACAGTACTTGTCATTTGATCACCACATTAAAAATACAGCATTAAATTTTTTCTTCATTTATACAATTTTAAATATTCATTAAAAACCAGATTCAGTGTCTCTCCAATCCTTTTCATCATTAATAGTTTTTCTTATCTACTAAAACCATTTGTCTTTGCTAAGATGTCTAAAAGTAAAGAGCATAAGATTAACAAGCTACAGCGTTAATTAAAGTGAGAGTCATTTCTTTCCTCAACTCAGTTGCTAAATCTATCACAAGGGCTCTATTAGCTGTATCAAAGTGAAGTGGTGTAAATAAAACTGATTTGGCTTAAAAGCAGAGGAAGAAGAAACGCAGAGTTATTTAAAAATTGCAATGCAGTCAGTGCTGTTGTGTATATCATCGCAGACATGAGCCAAGAAAATTATTCACAGGCTCTCTTTTAAAAGCATTACGGCCAGTTTTCCACTTCCAATACCAGAGAGGTAAATGGTAATTTGCCTCACAAGGACCTTCAGATTACTATCAAGCAGAATCACTAATGGCTTAATTTTAAATACACAGCACTCTGATTTCACCAGAGGTTCCAGACACTCAAAGCTCCTAAATCTTATGTATTTGTTTATTTTTAAATGACCTTCTTTCCAACATACCTTCATTTACCTCAAGGAGTCATTTCTTCAAACTCTTTTGTTTAAATAATTTCATAGCTGCACTGAGAACTACTCAATACAGTGGTCACCATTCAGTACAGATGTGGAAACAGAATTTGGCTCTGGAAGAAAACTTCCATGATTTTACTTTTGTAAGAATGATTATTTGAAATAATATCCATTTGTTTAAATGTGAAGTAGAAAGGAAAGCTCTAACATCAAACTAAGAGGTTAAGAACAATTGCAAACAATAGGATGATAAATTCCAATTTTACCTGCTACTGAAAAGACACCCTACCACATGGTATTGGATGAACATTTAACTTCAGCCTTACAAGCTGCAGGATTTCCTTTGAAATACTTAATTTCATCAGCACGTTTCCCAAAAATTCCACTGAATAATGCAGCGTAATGCCATATTAACACACTAGAAGCGACACATCATAAACAGTTTCTGTGTGATACTACAGCAATTTCCAAAGAAACAAGCCTAGCAAACCTGTTCTACAAACCAGAAAACTGGAGTAAGACAAGCCTACCCAAGTTTTAGCACACCTTTTTGGAACAAGATACTGAACTGCTGTAGTCCTCAAAGTTCAGTGGTCCCCTATGAGTAAAAACGAAGAGGAAGACAAGACTTGTTACTCTTTTTGGATCTCTAGACAATGATATGTAACAACACTCAGAAATGCAGGTAACAGCTTTTCCAATCAACATTCAAACAGAAAGGCACAATCTCCTCTTAAGTTGCGTTCTCAAAAACCAGAAGATTCCTATACAAAGATAAATACACCCTTAGCTGGAAGGGAAAACATCACACCATTAAGAATGTTTTTTCCTTTTTTTTTTTGTAAAGTCCAAGTGGATTATCTTAATGCAAAACTTACATGAATATATACATCCTGAAAGAGTATCCAGTGGAATATATATATGTACATATATGACAGTGACTGACACAGAAGACAGAAGAAACAAGCTATAGTCACTCTTTCCCTACATCTTAGCAACACAAGGCAATGTTTTTCAGATGCCACAGGCACCCAGTAATTGGATTGCACACCCTCTGGTGTCTTAGAATACACATGGTAAAATGCAATCCCCTGTGGAAGGCTTGTTTGAGGGATACTGGACACAATGATTTAGTTTAACTAATACAGCTTCAGGCAACTTTAAAATTCAAAAGATACCTAATTACAATGAAACTATTGCAAATTCTTCAATGGTATGTTTTCAAGACCAATATAAAGTTTCTAAAACTGCAACAGAAAACCATAAAGGTTAATTCTGATACAGCATAACACAGCTTTCTTACAGAGGCCGAGCAGAACCTTAATGGAAAGCAAGCAGGACAGCAGGGTCCAGTGATCACAGGAGATGTCCCTGCCACCTGTACTACTAACTCATTCACTTACCTGAGTCAGATCTACCCGTAAAATAGAGAATAACTGTCTGCTCTGTGCAAAGACAACAGTCTGCCTATGACCTTGGTCAGTCAGTAATAAAGCTAAATCCTGCTTTGTGCAGGACAGCATAATTACATTGCTTGAGTTCTTTCTCAGCAAAGATGAAAATCTGACCCACTCTTGTACATTGCTTTGCAAGGACCTAGGAGCATCTTCACCAATGCATTTCACCCCAGGCTGCCTAAGCCTGTAATGAAAGCTGCCCTCATTCTGCTTCCAAAGTCAGCCCAGCCCATCAGCATTGGAATTCTCCAGGACTCCCCTCCATGTCCTCAGTCCTGGAATGACCTGTGCATGTAAATCTATCTGGTCCCTGCCTCTTGCATATTGTGGCAATGGACTCCAGAGCTGAATAAGAAAAAAAAATAAACCCAAAACCAACAACACCCTGCTCCCTAAAAATTCAGGTGTATCTATGACAACTGAGACTGAAATTGAGTTGTTACCTTACCTACACTCCAAATTCTTGGGTTCTGAGCATATGACCTTTGGGCAAAAGAATCTACTTTAGAAAGATGGGGAGGAAGAAAGCTGAAGGTGTGGGCAGTCAGCTTCCTTCACTTTCTTTAAACAGTAAGGTCTGTTTAATGACACCGTTCTTTTACACAGAAAGAATGGGAAATGTGGGATAGACAAATATAAATACCTTTTCAAGGCAAATTTCCCCCCAAACAAGAGGAAGACACTGCACTGTTTTCTGTATACTGAGCACAAGTACGACACTACAGTGGCATTTAAATTTCCAGCTTCTCCCCTCTTGCTACTCTTAATACCTTTACCTTGGAGGTGCTTTCACAGGGGTGACTTAACAAGGTGCACTGAAACACATCTGACAGGACACCATTACAAGACTTAGGGCAGAACAGACAGAAAGAATTCTGGTTTTCTGCAGAAGTTAGAATTTCAACCAAATGAATGTGAATAATGCAAACCCTATAAAAACCAGTCAGTTTATTAAAAACGAAACTTTGACAATTTAGAGTTCTTGTGGTGTAGCAGAACTAAACCCAAGTGATACCCTATGCACATACCTACACACAGTATTACACATGTGTATCCATGTGTGTACACATACATACTGCAGGTGGGATGACAAGCCCAATCCCTTTCACTGCATGACCTACTTTCAGGTATTTTACAAATATAACAAACTAGTCATTGATATTAAAGCTTTCTGTGCTGGGTGTTTGCCTCACACCAGTTTTGGTGTTGAAGATTTAGCTGGAACAATTTGGAGGTTTGTTTTGTTGTTTAGTTGTGGGGTTTTTTTTTAGGAGGGAACACATGGAGTAATGTTTTGCCACACAGGAAAAGAAGTCTTGCTTTGAGAAGCTTCAGTGCTTCTGTACTCAGCCTTGACTTTTGACAGATAAACCAACCTTTTTGGTGCTGCTGAGATAACCCATGCAAATTCGGCCTAGATACTGGCATCTGGGGAAAAAAAACCCCCTTGCTTAGTTAGAGTTGTTGCATCCTCACAAGTGTAAAACTCCTTCACAGTGAGAATGTTCCAGGCCACACAGAGACGGGTCAAGTAGGAGATTTTCCCCAATTTGGGCACTGCCAGGTGGCTGGCATTGGGCACCAGACCTCCCAGCAGAATGACTGCCTCTCATGTGCTTCAGTGACCACCAGTTGGCACCAGACAGTAAGAAGAAACAGCTCCCACGTCGACAGGATGGAAGGCAGTCTGAAAACAAGAGTCCTGGCAGAGTTCTTGTGTGCAACTTCTGTAATTATGATAGACACAAATATATACATTCATATACAGTAATGTAAGCAGTCCAATAAATACATCACATCAGTTCTTTTGACAAAGCACCGATGTTTCTCTTACTTGCCTGAACTAGAACTTGCTCATAGAAATATTGTGGAGAGCTGATGTGACTCTAGGTTTAGTCCTCTCTGCTCTGCCTTTGATGAGCCCAAAATGCTGAATTCAAATATTAACTCAATGTGAATTCAGGCTCATGTCCCCCTGAAACCTGTTAGCCACAGCAGATTAACCCACACAGACACAGTAAATGCCTTCCTGCCATCCCAACTACTGGAACAGTTACACTTCTCTTTCAGCAATGTGGCTGACCAGAGAATCACTCTGATCTACTGTCCTCTCCGGAAGAGTTCTGTGCCCATCCATGCTGCCATGGATGTCTCTCATCCAGCTGTCAGATGTGCCCACAGGACTTTCTGCCACGGGGGTGTCTGTGCTGGCCAAGCTTCCTGACCGAGAGCGGTAAGGAGGAAGGTCTGGCTGATGAGAAGATTCAGATTCGGAACAGTACGGTGGTGGAGGAAGATCAAACCAAGGTGGTCTGCTGTAAGACAAACAACAGAGTAAGAAGTTACTGAAAACAGTGGGACAGAAGACAGTAGATAGTACTCCAATGATAAAAAAACAAGCAGTATTTCTTAGCTTTTCAATTATGACACATATCAAGAGATCTCAGAGCTGCCCACATGATTCAGGTCCTTTCAAAATACCCGCACCACCACTGGGAAGCAAGGTTTCTGGCCAAGGTGCAACATAGTAATTACAACCTGTTTAACAATCCACACACAGATTTAAGTGGTTATGGACTTCCAACAAAGCTGGCTCAAAGAGGTAAAGAACTTTTCTGTTTAACATTTACACCAGACAAACACTTTAAAAGAAATTATATTAAGTGGTGTATTTACTCCTATAGATGATGACGTGAACAGAAGAAAGCTCCAAGGAAACCTCCTCTAAGTGACAGAGATTAATGGCTTATAGTCTACAAATAAGTAACAAACTGAATTCTTCACACTGACAAATCACTTTGGCTGTCATGAGATCACATGCAGAGCAACTGCCAAGTAGGCACAGGCAAGATGAGTACTGCATTCAAGAAAACTGTTCTGTGGTTCTGATAGCAAGGAAGTAAAGGGACTGAAGGGTTGAGCAGATTGATAATAGACCCTAGGAGCAATTAGCTCTGAAATTGCTGATGATTTTATCAGCTCAGGTGAGAAGTGATTACAATCTGGACACCTGCTTATGTACTCGTCCTTAATAATTAAAAGATATCATTATTATGAAAGTCAACATTAAGACAAGGGACTTGCAGCCAAAAGCAGCAGAGAACAGGAATTTACTATTATTCTTAAACCCCACAGTTCATACTAAAAATACCAACAGGGTGATAATGACCAATCTGATTTGTAAAGTTTGTGGCATGTCCTTTTTATGCAGAGACAATGTCTGTTTACAAGTTTTGTTTGGAAAGACTTTACAGACAAAGGTTAAAATTATTAAAAGGTTAATTATCTACAAATAAAACCAGTGTCATAACTACATAAGCATCATAAACAAGCCACACCTACACCAAACTTCAAAGCACTTTCAGCTATTTAAATTAAGAAGAGTTCTTTCCATTCTGGACTCCTGTTCTTCTCTTGGTAAAAGGAAAGCAGTGCAGAGCAGAAGAATGATATAATTTCTTTATACAAGAATTGAAGAACTCTCTCACCTTGATAAACTCATTATAAATGAACAGGACAGTATTTTTCAGTGCTATGACCTACAACTTAGTTGGGTTTTTTTGGCAAAACTCCAAACTCAGTTTTCACATTTTGATTCCAGACTGGCACAGGATTATCACTACTAGACAGGTGATACATTCTCCTGCCATTCTCAAAATCTTACTACCAACAACGTGTGCTAAGAGAACATGACTTAAGTTTGCCTCAAATCCCTCTAATACCAATAACAGTAAAGGGACCTGAGGACCATGAATTTTTCATACACAGAGGGAGCTCAGATTTACTGAAATTTGACCCCCTGCAGGTGACAGAAGTGCAACACTGGACTTCTGTCCAGAGCAGCAGTAAGTGGGGAGCAGCAGCACAGATTAGCAGAGTTTTGGTGAGCCCAGCATCAGCTCCAGTACGTACCTTTGGTCAAGCACGGCCTCTGAATAGGATGGGGGGGAGTCCAGGTCCACTGGCCTGTGGTAGGGCTGGCTGGCCATGTACTGGATGCCGTTGTTGACGTTGTAGGTGACGCTGCAGTGGTGTGGGTGGTTGAGCACCATGAGGTGGGACAGCAGCACAGGGTGCTGCAGGCGATGCACCGGCAGCGTCATCAGATTGTTGCGCTTGCGCTGGTGGTGCAGCACCAAGGCAAGGAAGGCCACCACGAGCACGAAAATGACAGAGCTGCCGATGATGGCATAGGTGATACTCGGGTAGTAAAGCAGCTGATTCTCGGAGGTCACGTAATCTTGGCCGCTCCCTGCCTCTGCAAGAAAAAAGAAAAAGGAAGCCTGAGACTGGTTTCAATATAAACCTGCTTTTGCTGTGTTTTCTGCTGACACGCTGTGTGACAAAAGAAAGTTTTCCTTTTTCCCTCAGATTGTGAAAAATGAGCTTATTAAAAACATATGCATGCAAATTGGAGATTGGCAAAGTATCCCTCAGTCCATCCTCACCTGCAGTAAGTGCCAGCACATAAACTACTAGGGAGAGACAAGTGGACTCCTGTGAAAATACACACCATAGTAGGAAGCATGAGCATTATCATGGGAGCATCTCCCCCAACCCTACCTAACAGACGTAACTTGTTTCCTAAGTTGAGATACCCAGTTCCAAGCCATAACCACAATATCTCAGCTGAACCTGGCAAAGCTCATTAGAATCAGAGATGTAGAAGGCCCCAATACTTACTTTTTTTTCTAATTTCACATTCCCCTGACACCATTTAAGCCCCATGTTCACAAGCTCATGCAGCCATTGAACAGTATTTTTTTGGGCAGGAATTTCTCTTTCTGTGCAGCCTATAATTCCTTATAGCCTCTAATAGGCTATTCTGACATTCATCTACCTCAAGAAAAATATGAGGCTGAGTAAAATCCAAACCAAACCAAACAAACAGAACCCCAAATCCACACAATTACAAGTGCATGAGCCATCCAAATTCTTAACTTCCTGCTGCAGAAGACTGGCACAGTAAGTCTTGGCATATGATTTTCCTTTCTTTTCCCTACCAAGCAAAACTGCTTTTTAGTCATTCAAAATTGCAACACAGCCACTAACATATTTCTCTAACAACAAGATAATGAAATATACACTGACTGTGCCCAGCATAATGGAAGAGCTTTACTCAAGCACCCATTGTTTTCATCAAGATGCTTTAGGTATCTCTCTCAATATTTCATCTTGGTAGTTCACTTCCATGGTTAAACACCAAACCACAGTTTCCAGCATCACTAAAAACAGCTTCTGCATTTGTTGGCAAGATAATACAACATAAAATGGCCAATCCTGTAAACATCTCCATTTTAAAGCATAGATACTTTTGTAAGAAGAGATGAGATGAAAAAATAAGACTGCACCAGAACAAAGAAAACATGGTTTCTTCACTATGAGAGTAGTGAGGCACTGGAACAGGTTGTCCAGAGAAGCTGTGGATGCCCCATCCCTGGAAGTATTCAAGGCCAGGCTGGATAGGGCTTTGAGCAACCTGGTCTATGGAAGGTGTCCCCGCTCACAGCAGGGCGTTGGAAAGAAATGGTCTTTATGGTCCATTTCAACCCAAACCATTCTGTGATTATTGGTCCTGCTACCAACTATGAAAACTACCACTCAGATAGAGCTGTTCCACTGATGATGCCACTACGACCACAGACCAGACCTTTGCAGGCCAGTCACAAGTCACAGACTTTCCCTGATATTTAGTGTAACACCTTAGTGCAATACCTCAGGGAAGATCTTTGCTAACCTTATTTCCCCGAGCAACTGTGCTAGAGAAAGCAGAAATCACTGTTTCCAGTCAACACTGGGTCTCTGGCTCACACAGCATAGTGAACCAAGTCTGCATGAGGAATACAAATGAAAGCAGAAGGAAGGAAAAGAATTGACGTGCATTAGTAATTTTAATTACAGCTCATCACATATTATTCTGGCTCCTTTAATACACTCCCTAAATTCAACAGCTGAGAAATGAATTCATGTCATGTATCACAGACAAGGGCCAGTGCAGGGAATATAATGACAGGCAGATCATTTTTATGCAAACATGAAGAGGTTTATTTGCAAGGACTGACCTATGGATGAATACTACTACCTGCAGCAAGTGCAAGGAAGGTAAATCTATAATGGAATCCCAATAAAATACCACAAGAATATCATTCAGCTTGGCTCACTGGTTACAGTGCAATGGTAAAAGGCTGAAAACAGGATGCCTTTGCAGACCTGATAAGACCTAATTAGTTACCATGGGGTCATTCTGCAGCAGCAAACCCCATCTCTGTATTATCTCCATCTTACTAAAAGGGAAGAAAAACAAGAAGTGAATTATCCATCAACCTTTTCTCCCAAACTTTTAAAGTTATCCACCTGTTTAGGATAGCATCTTCTAGGTCCTACAAGAACCAGTTCTATAAATCCAAACAGGTTAACCAGACTGCTGAAGAAAAACCACTTTGTCAAAAGTCAGATGGGATCTGATGATGAGCTTTAGGACAGTGTGAAACAAAACACCTCTTACCTGGTTTTACAATCCTTTTCATACAACAACCATAGACATATTTTGCAGAGATTTGGGATAACTTTGCAGTTAAAGTGCTGTTTTGGAGATTTGGGATTACTGTGGCTAATGAAACATCATTTATTTACCAGTGACTCTATTCCCTTTCAGGTGTTTAGATCTGTTTCTTGTATTCCCATTTAGTTCACTGACTCTCAAACCCAGAGCAATCTGAGGGCATGCCTACAGGTCTGTGTAGAGGTCTCTGAACCAGAAGTAGAACCATTAGGGTGCTGTTTTGAACAGTGCTGTCTGGTGCAACCTTTGAACTAGCCAACACAGCAATATTGCATTCAGGATTAGAATTAGCATCTCCATCAGTTCAGCTAATTCTACTCATGTGTCTCTAACATGAAGTGGCACAGAGGACTATACATATATCCCATGAAGAGGAAAGAATCTGGTTCATTTGTCAAGTGCTCTTTCCTGTGCCCCAGGCAGTGTTGAGGATTTGCATAGAGACACCCTCCCCCTGCAAAGAATCCAGCTCCCTAAACATGCACAGACTTTATACCTGCCCAGGAACAGACTGTACCTGAGATGGAGCTCTAACTAGGAAGATTCAGCTGTCATTGAAACTAAGTCTTCTTTCACCACAATAGCAACATTATTCTTGCCTATTGGTGGGTTTTCTGGGCCAAGACGACATAATCTTAAGGTGTCTTAGCAAGCCATACTCACAAGTGAAGTCCAGTGGCATTTCACTTCTGCTGTGGTATAATTTATTGCACAAAAGACCAGCTTGTACCTAACCTGTCTTTTCTAGCAAGGTCAATAAATCCAAATCTGCAAAAGATGAAAGTAACGCTACCTGAGCCTATCAACACTGCTTGGCTTGCAGCCCCAGAAAGCTGAACTGCCCCTAATGGTCTTCCAAAGGAATGCTTTGGCAAGAAAACTGTTCTGTGGTACAGCTAAAACAAAAGTAGCAGAACTATGAGGCAGTTTTGCATAGAGGAGACTTTTACATCAAGTTTTTGCTTTGTCTTCCTATATAGCTGATCATGTTGAAATGAGTAACTTCTTAGAACTCCTTGATAACATTCTGGTTTTATTGTAGAGCCCGGTGAACATTCAGAGGTGTGGAAGGGAATGAGGGGTACTGAGCAGAGACTGCCTGATGAACCTCTATTCATTTTGCACTCAAGATAAAAGAGAGAAGGTGAGATATAGAGAACACCTGAAAACTCTCAGCTGGACACGCACGACTACTTAAGGAAACAAAACCCATGACTCTTTAGCTCTGCTCTAATAACCTTCAGCAAATGTTTACACATCACAGAAGTCACTGAACTGAATTTCTAGGTAATTCAGTTATCCTCTCTCAAGAGAGGCACATATTATCCAGGTCGGTTTAGAAAGTTCTGTCTGCTCTAGTAAGTGCAAATTCATGAAAAAGAGTGAGTGGGCAAGCAAATCTAATTTAAATTCATGGAGTATTTATTATTTCGTGGTTTTTTTTCCCCCTTAAGAAGATCCATTTTCTGTCATGCCACATATAAACAGTTTATCAATGCCACTTATGCCTATTAAACCCTAGTATCTGGGAAATGCTGATTTCACAGATTAGAGATTTTTGGAGTGTAAAAAGCCTTGTGAATAATTTAGGAAAACACTGATAAAGGAAACATAGCAAGTTGTGCTCAGAGGTCTATTTTACTGACTGTGAACAAATTTGCTGTCTCAAAGTTTAAAAAAAGATCTGAGAATAACAGCATTAAGTCTGCCAGACATAGGGATGAGAGGCTATTATTTTATCTTTCACAATCCTCTGCTCAAGCCTGGCTTTTCACAGTTCATTGGAGAAAAAGCTTTTGAAATACATAATCTGAGCAGACATCTGTAGCCTTAATGAGCACGAGTCTGGGTNTTGCCCTTCTCAGTGTTACAAACAAGATCTCTCTCAGACTACACAGCACCTTGACCTCATGAAGTCTCATGCTAGGTTACCATTGTTCCCCTCCTGAACAGCTTCACAGTTCCCATAGACACCAGAGACAAGGATTTGTTTTCAACTGCATTCAAAGCGTGCTTTTGCTCTGCTATGGTGTTCTGTTTCAGGCACAGAAGAGAGATTCACTAATGGAGGTGTTACACATACTAAACAGACCTTATGTATGGGAATTGGCCACAGGAACACAATATTATTGCATCTTTGCTTAACAGGTACTTGGTAAATGGTTAAGATTTCTGGGAAAGCACCGCGATGAAGCTCCTTCCAGGTATGTCTGTAACAGTGATGGTTTCACAGACAGACAATAGGTATCTGCACAGATGTCCTGGCTTCAAATGGCACCAGGTTATCCTGTGTTCAACTCCATGCTAATCACAATTGTCCATAATGCCCACAGACCAGAACCAAAGCAATCAGAATAGCCCTTGATCTAAGAAGCTGGAGCAAAGGGTGGATCTATTCCCAGCTCTTGAAGTTGCCCATCAGGTAATTTTCTCCACCTCTACCTGGCTCCTTTCCTGGCTATCCCCACCCAAAAACAAGACAGTGATGTTCTCACGACATTCTCCCAAGCTCTTTCATACTGACAAGAACTACATTTTCCTCAAAAGTCTAAGTGTTTCAAATATCAATCAGAAGTCTAAATACCACTGGATGCTCTGTCTTTACCTATTCTTTCAGATGACTGGAAAGACAGTCATGACCTTGCCTGCATAAACAGAGTAGGACATCTTGATATGAAGAACTTGTTAGCTGTACGTATATATATATATTTTTTAAATCGCTATTGGTATTAGAGTAACAACTTGAGCTCTGAGCAATGAAACAGGATTTCTCTGTATAATGCACTTTGGAGGCTCTGAGCAAAACAATCCTTATTGTTTCCAAGAATGTAAAGCTAAGTGTAAGACTTGGAACTATATATAGTTATACAAGTAGCCAGCAAGACACAGATAAACCTCAGGACAGCAGCAGTCAGCAGAATTAGCAGCAGTGCCAGCATGTCTCATTCGGTGCATCAGAATGAGTGCATTACCAGTGCCTTCCTCCCCAGACTTAAATCCTCATCCTGACCACGCGCTACAAGAGCTGTGCTTTCAAGTCTTTGCAGCTGCTCTAAAAGAGCAGCTGAGTCAGCCTGAAGATCAAGAGCCTCACCTCTCACATGCCATCCTTTTTTATCTTCTGCAGGGTAGGATAATTACTCCATGCACTTCACACACACACAAAGAAAAGAAA
>VZTZ01008454.1:90385-151328 GCA_013400955.1 Drymodes brunneopygia | reverse complement strand
GTCTTTTAAACCAAGACAGTTCCACAAGTTAGTATGGGTTCAAAACCACCATCAGGAGGACTTTCTGTATCCCATTAAAATTAGAAGAATGACTGAAGTTTGCATACAGAAAATGACCCTGCTGCCTTTTAAAGTATACAATAGGGAACTAGAGCTAACGAGAATGGAAATGGCATCTTTTAACAAGCTGATTATTTAATACAAAGCTTCCTCTGGGAAAACAGCAAGGCACTGTCAAGCCAACGTTATGTAAACTTTACCAAGGTTTAATGTAATCTCATTTTGAGGGGGCTTTTTTTGAGTTGTTATTTTGGGGCTTTTTTTAATCTGTAACACAGCCATATCAAAACTGGGTAAATTTTGGAAAAGAAGTATTCACTCAGACTCCAAATGCCTATTGAAATTTACTATTTTTGACCTCCTGACATTTCTGAGTTTCCATCCATGCCTGTAAACTCTCACTTACTCTCATCTCTCAGATACACGAATCTGTACTGATAAATGAGAAAGGGGGCATGAGATCCTTGAGAAGGATCTGGGGAAATGAGGAGATGTATGAGAACAAGATATTTCAGTGTTTGTCACATGATCATTTATGCTGTCTTTGAAGGCCTCTCTTTTCCAAACAAGAAGCAAAGCCAATGTGGGTTAAAGCTATGTAATCCCACAACACATAAACTGAGCACCCTTCAGAAAGTTCTTATTTATGAATAGTCTTAGATCTTTCCAAAGCACTAAAAAATCACAGAGCTAAAGATGCTTTTTCCTGACAATTTGGGCATAAGTAATAATGAGTTCTAATTATGGTAAAATTTCTAATTGCTATAAATACTGAGCAGGTGGCCATGGATATCACACACAGACTCCCAGTTTGAAAATATTTAAGATGTTTTCTAATCAAAATCCTAAGCTTTCTTCTCAGTTCCTACTTGAAAGAAAAATCCCATTAAAGGAAGTATTATAAAATTTGCACAAATAGCGTAAAAACAATAGGAAATTTCTGTCCAAATTTGAGAATTATGCTAATGCTGGTTCATGTTATCGAATGTAAACATTTGTTCTGTCCAGAAAGCTTAGGAAACAATAAATTCAGTACCTGAAGCTAGATTATCCTAATGCCTGTGTCAGGGAAATAAACTGACATTGTATTTCCAGTAATGCACATACATGTGTGCACACATGCACAACTACACACAGAGTAAGCAGAGCCTTTGCCTTGCCAGCTCTCCTTTGTGTCAGGCTGGCACAACAAAGGAGTCTGATACATAACCAAACAAAGAACACCAGTAGATGAACAGATTTTCCAGGGAAAACTGGACTGAATAAATGATCAACAGAGGGGTCTGGCTGAGGAAAAGAGGACATTTAGGCTTTGTGTGGCTATTTCCTTATAAAGTATCCAAAAGAACACTTTCTTCTGTTGAAACGTAGTTTAGGTAAACACTGCTTTCATCCTCCTGCCACAGTCTGGCCTGCTCTGTGCCTCACTGAGGATGGAGCCTAGGAGCGCCAGCTCTTTGGAGGGCAGCTGCTGTGTGCCAATGTTTGAAATGGTAGCCAATGCTAAGAGCAATTTGTTGGTGAGTTCTCTAAACATCAAGCAGCCACAGGATGTTTATGATCTTCTTCCTAGATCTGTTTCTGAAATAAGTGTGTGCATCAGCTACCACAGAGTGTTAAAGCACAAACATTATAGATGACTTATTTCTCATAAGTCAGGTGAAATTCTTTTTCCATAAAATGAAGGCCACAAATATTTTTTTCTGAGTCTGAAGATATTTAATTATTTCTTAGGATTGAGATTCTGATTCATGAACTTGTTGACCATCCTGGCAACCTGGGGGCACTTTTGCTACTTCTGTGTGCAACATGGAGATCAGCATAATTTGTAACCACTAAAAATTGAGCTTTTATTCCCCCTTCTCAGTGCTGTGATGGAACTGCTGACCATTAATTTAAAAATTACTGAAAACATTATTTCTAAAATATCAGCTGAAAGGCTGATGTCACTTGCCAAAGCAAATCACAAGTTGTCCTCTGTTTCACAGAGGAAATAGTAAATCATTCTGAGAACATCAAGCAAGTCATCTGTGCTGACCATTGACATAGGCTGCATTAGAGTCTGAACAAAATTAATCAAGGGAAAAACACAGCACGTAGAAGAACAGAACTCAAGTTAGAATCCATAGTTATAATTGTGATGTAGCTGGGTACCAGGACTGCCCCTGTGTGCACACTCACTGCACTAAAGTCACCAAGCCCCTGGTGTCCTGGAGCTCCTCGTCATGTCCCTGCATAGACAAGGCACTCAACTGGCCTGAGACAACAAGGTGCTCTGAGACAATGTGGCAGTTCCAACTCATTATCCCCTCACCACAAAGGATCTAACTCTAGCAGGAGGTCTTTAGGTGGGGATATCCGAGAGTATTGAAGATTCTCCCCAGAGTGGTCCTACTGTCACAAAATGAATTTTGTATTTAAAATAACATGGGTGCAGAATCTGACCCTTCCAGTGTCGCCCTGGTTTTACAGGGCCCCATAAGTTGTAACACTGTAGCTGTAGTTTCCCATGCTTGTTCTGTAAACATGGTCCTTGTTTTTCTAAACCGGCCGGGATTGTTTTGCACTTGTAATTGTTTTTCATTCCTTTCCCTGGGGTGGAGAAAAATGATTGACCATGTCTTTATCCTGTAAACCTTCAGGGGTGTTGACCCCTTTCACCAATCTTTGACTGTCCTTAGAAACCTATAAAAATAGGTAAATAAAGAAGAACAGGGCTTTTGGTCGGTCCTGCCTGGTGAAACCACTGCTGCTCTGTGACCCGCGTGTTTCTTCTGTTGCTAACTAACCAACATTCCAGGTGGTTTCTCTTACAGTATTGACCTTGATAAGATACTTGTAAATAGTCAGTAGAAATAGTTTCTGCAAATGCAGGAACAGTTTTGTAAATGGGAGTTGGAGATAATTCCACTCTGTGATTGTGTGACAGTCTCTAACAATGGATGATACATGTGCTGGAGTTGTCAGCAGGACCGCAGCCCAGCTGGGCTCTGCTTTGGACTGAGCAGAACAGCACTTTGGGCACTCTCATCTATAACTCTTACAAGAGGTTCTAGTTGCTACCCTGACAGCAGTGACCTTTGATTTCCCATGCAACTGTTATTTCATGAGAAGATCCAATAAAACATAGCTTTTAACAAACACTCTGCTGGTGTGTGTCTGTGCAACACTGCTTTTGGTGTAACCTAGACAAGGTGTGGTAGGTGAAAATATTCCCAAAAAGACAAATGGGATAATGGAACAGATTGGCTCAAGTGGGATAGAGAGCAGGGGAGGTAGAAACCCTGCTCCTGACAAGTGAAAGTCCAAGTGCTGTCATTTGAGCAATAAATGCAAAAGTGTCAGCTCCTTTTTATTTCCCACTCACTTGATTTTTTCATAGCATATGTGGATCCTATAGGAGAAAAATTTACCCTTTTAGAGATGACATTTAAAAGTCTTGGACAAACCTTGAGATTAACCACCCCACCCCCCCCAGCTCTATTGCCATCTACTCGTCTCTTTTGATAATTGCAAATTATTTTTTGTTAGAAATTAACTTCAACAAAAGCAAGGCACAAAATGCATTAAGACTTCTTTTGGGTCTTTGGAGATGGAAAAAATAACTGACTGATATGGTCAGTTCTTGAAAATGTTGCAAAAAGCATCAGGGTAAGGATCAGGCAAGCCTTGCCCTTTCAGCTTTAAATTACTCCCTGTCAGTTTTGGTGGATGATGTCTTTTTTGTCCAAACAACCAGTAAATAAAGGCTTTTGTGCTGTTGTGCAAGGGATCCAACTCCTGATCTCCTCATCTACATGCTTTCATAGATGAGCTCTCCAACTCTGCGGGAATGATGTCACTTTGCACTGTGGTAAAGGACAAAAATCTTCACTGATTTTTTGTCCTAACTTGGCTAGGATGTAGTAATTATGTTGCAACCACTATTAGGTAGCTAATCTGTTCCTAAATTTTTGTCACATAAATCTGTAGCAGCTCATCTCTAAAGAAAGACATTTCTTTCAAGTCTCAGACAAGCGAGTAGTCTCTGGACCACAAAAGCAAGCTCACATTAGTTTTATAAATGGTGTTTATCTGTTTACCCATGTAAAATCTTAAGTGTCAGCATATGGAGGCTTCTTAAGGAGAAAAGCTGCAACAAGATTTTGCTGGAAGAAGTGCCATGGGCCTTTTAGCTTCTTTGAAATATTCAGGTTTAATTGCTGTTGAATCCTTAAGCATTTTCCCTTCCACACAGAGAAGATGCAGCACTTCTGACACCCTTTGCTACCTTTTCTGTTCCCACATACCACTGTAACCATCATGAACCAAAACCATTTAATGTCATAAATAATCCTTTGCCCAACAGAGAGAACTGTTTTTGACTTAAAATGAAAAACTGACTAAATGTATTAGGAAATGAAGAGGGAACCAAGGAGGTTTTGTTGCAAATATTTCATACTGGCAACTATATATATATATATATAGTATGTGCACATATATACATACACACAGAAGATAGATTTATACCCCTTTTGAACTTTGGCAGCATATTTGTTCATCCTGAATTGTAGGTTAGGGAATAAATAGATTTACATGTAACTATTTCTATGTTTTGAAGTTTCACCTCAGGCCAAAAGAAAAATTATTGTAAGAAAGCGATCCTCATTAAGAAGCATGTACAATTTAGCATGATTGTATCACTGGATATTATTACATAAACTGTCCTAAAGAGAACCTGCTAACAGCTGCCATAATATTCAATGGGAACAAAATAAATACTTCATCAAAGCAGCCTTAGAAGGCCAATTCATTCAGCCTACAGCAGTGCTGTACTATAATGGTATCCAGAATGAAGCAGGAAAGGAAGCTCTGACAGAGATTTGAGAAAGAAAGAGTGAATTTTGGCAAAACTAGGATAGAGAGAGAACATTTATATTCTTTAAAGAGCTAAAGGTTTCTAATACCGTAGAGCAATACAAAATTTTACAGTATCATCCATCTGTTGCAGGAGCCTGTGATATAACTATCAAAAGTTTCAGGACTTCCTTTCAATGTACAGTTACTTTCCCTCAGAGTTATTACTGAGAAGAGCAATCGCCAAATCTGGGTGCAAAAAATTTAATTTGGTCTCTTGGTAGCATTTTATCAGAGTGGGGACCTCTTTCATAGTTCTACCAAAAAGACAGAAAAATAAAGAAAAGTTTTCTGGCACCAATCACAGGCCATACTATCCCTTTCATACCACTTTTGTGCAGTGGCTGGACTGTAATAGCTTTTGGACACCTGTACATTGTAGTGCAAGATGTAGTACATTATTGTTTGTGACACCTTCAAACACCAATTTACTAGGCTACAGATTGCTCTGAGCCCAATAAATCTTTACAAACCCATCTAGAGTGGCTGAGGAACATTTTCCTCCCCTCTCTTTCTCCCTTCCCTTCGACAGAGTTGGTATTTTTTTGTGCAACTTTCTCCCTCAGATTCTGTGAGCCTGGGGTATTGCATTTTTCTGTTGTATGATGATGGAGAAAGGCTTAGAAAGCTGTTTCAGTTTTGTAACACAGCAATTCACATTGAGAGTCAGTTATTTATGTAGTTAAAATTAAGAAGGAGAAAATGGTTGCCTCATCATTATGTATATTATTACTATCTTATTTTAAACGCTGTGAAAACTGTGAAATAAAGCCAGTTCCTAAGGAGAGTTTGCTTTTATTCTCACTTCCTCCTTTTTTGCATGCAAAAGACTGTTGCAAGCAGCTGGGTCTCTCTACTCTGTGTTATCTTTAAAGTCAGGTAAGATCAAGAGAGCTGTTCTGGCTGTGTCTACACAGATACTCCCATCAAACAGTTCTCCAACTAAATTCCAGTTTTCAGGAATCTTAAATTTGCATCTGCACTGCTGAGTTTATTGCACATTAAGCTCATCCATGCAGCCGGCAATTTTTTTGGGCTAAAAACAGTTTCCTGCTGTGGATAGGCACAATGCTATGCTAACCAAAGCCATGAACCCTGGGTTTATGGGGAAGGCAGGCAGCAGTGGGGAAGAGAGAGAAAAGGGAAAAAAAATCTCAATCATTATGAGATTCTCTGCATTTCCTAATCACTTCAAGGAATTACTTTTGAGCATTTTTAACTCACAGGTGCAGAAACTGAACCATTCCCTCCTCTGCCTTGCTCTGTGTGTTTGATTATTTTTATACTGCTTCCCCAGAAGTTATTGACAATATGCTGACAGTGGGGAATACACAACACCTCGCTCAGATACTCTGGGAGCGCATGTACAAGAACACATTTTCCACGTCACTCTCAGTGAATTTACAGCCCAATGTACTGAGAACAAGCAGCAATCTGCTGCTCAGCGTCAGAGAGCTCGAGATCCATCCTTGAGAGAAATGTCTTCAAAGCAATTTTAGGTTCTGCTTCAAGCAAGCAAATGATGAGAACAAGCTGGCAAAAGGTGTGCAGAGACAGAAAGAACCAGTTGAACTACAGAAACTCTCTGGAGGCAAAGTCAGTAGTCTGGCTCATTTACAAGGCTGGGGAAGAAGGCAAGAGTGATTTCTTTAGCTTGTTTGCCCTTTTTTCCTTTTAGTTTGTTTAGGTAAGTATGGCTTTCAGAACTGACTTGTACATCATCGTAATGAAAACAACACCCCAAAATAAATTTTAAAAAAATTAAAAAGCCAAAACAAAACCCCACTGAACTGAAGGCAGGTTCAGTTGTCCAGGAAGGCAAACTCTCTCTGTGAATGATAGAAAGCTATTTCCTCACTGAACTTGGGAGTGCTGGTACAAACAAAAGAATAGTTACTGTTCAAAGTCATGAATTCCAGCTTTTCCAGCTCTAATATCCCAACATATATCAACATATATCACTGGCTAAAATGAACCCCTCTCGTTTCCATGTACACATTAGTTGTGGTCACGTGAATTAGTCAGCTATAATTAGCCTGCAGTCACTTTTAGCCACATACTGAGACTTGAATTCACTTTAGATGACAGAACAACGCCAGATCCAAAAAGCTGCATTTTAAAGGTAGGTTCAAGAGATGACCTCTGTTGAGATAGAAACCATTAAAGTAAATTCTTGTCAGTATTTGGTCAAGTTCCACCCAAATGTGAACAGCCAGTTCCAAGCCCAAATATAGCTAATAGTTCCTCTTCAGAGAAATTTCCTTCCAAGGTCAGTGCTGAATGTTGGTAGTCCAGTCCAAATCCTGTTTGCAATGAGGAATTTTCCCACTCTGTACAAGGAAGGATAGAGAAGTAGAGAAATGTTTCTTGTTTCTGGACCCCAAAGAGGGGCAAAATGCTAAATGGCCTCCTCCTTAACATTTGATTCTCTTCTTACCTTATGAGCAATGAGACAGCAAAATTAAAATTAAAAAATCAAAGCTTTAAGAGACCTGGGATAACAAAGAATATTCATCTGAAGTGCAATGCAAGCTTTAAGACTCCATATTTACAGGAAGGGTTGCTTTATATGCACAGAAGTCCTAAAACCACCCTAATTTGGTTGCTGACTGAAATTCCAGCTGCATGAACCTGTCTTTAAGTCCTCTTTAAGATCAAGCATAAGAGGTCAGTCTTTTGGAAAACACAGCTGAAGGGTTTTACAACACCTAGAAAAAGATCAGTTGCAACATTTTCAAACTGCAGCTGTTGGGAGAGGGTGGTATCTCATCTATCTTGTGTTACAAGCAATAAGAGAAATAAAGAAAGGACAGTCAGTTATGAAATTTAAAAGACTTTAAAAAAAAGAAAAAGGACACATAAATGTCCTTTTATTTTCTTTTTTTCTGTTCTGATTTTGCAACTCTCTCCTATTGCTGAACTCAGGTACCAATTTGTAACTCAAGCCCTGTGGGCTGAGTGATGGGTTCTCTGAACCCCTTTAGGCTGGGGCCAGCAGCAGATTTCTGTTCAAACTGCTCAAATTGATTTTTTGAACACAAAAACAGACTAGGGGAGGAAGGCACATGTTGTGCAGTGTAATCTGAGCAGAATGTACTGGGGGAAGAAAAATAATTCCTATCATGTATAAAATTCTGACATTTCAGTATTTGTTTTTGTCCCAGATCTCAATGCAAAAGTTTAAATTTAGATATTTGTGGGAGATGCAAATTTCTTCTGTCCCTTCAAAGAATCATTTCAAAAAATAATCAGAGTATTTTCTTTCAAAACTGTCAGAACATTCTAAAGTGATATATATGTATTCTTAGATTTATGGTTAAAAAGAGAAATATAAAAGAGATTTAAAGATTATCCAAACAGAACACTGGAAGGCTTTTTCACTGAGAATTGTTAAAATGAAAATTCTCCACATTTCAAAGAAACTGCTCTTTTGGATAAAAATTTTTTCTATTGAAAAATGTTTGTCTAGTTCTACCATGTGTACATCACTTCTTTCTTGGGGAGCTCCAGAAATGTTGCAGAGATGTCAGAGCCTCCATCAGCGCTCAGCTGCGTGGTGAACACGATGGTTCCTATCCAGGCTTCTCCCCAGACCTAGCTGAACAGTTCTTTCATCAGGAAACCCAGCCTGGTGTATGCTGTGATTCTGCCCACACAGAGAGCATTGACACCACTTGGTGATCTTGTCTGCAGTTTGAGTCAGTCTGAGGGGAGATGCCAGATGTGGCAAAATTAGAGACTGTTTGCTGCCAGCCTATTCCCGCCTACTTGTATCCTAGCCCTTATTCACACAAGGCAGTGCCAGAGCTACTGTTTTACAGAACCTCTGTACTAATTTGAATGACAAAGGTGAGAAACAGCGGAAACAAGATATTTCAGAAATCTTGAGGAGTTAGGTAGGAAAGAATTCAAAGGTCTCCTATCACTTTCAAGATTTTTCATGTCTGTCTTCCCAGGAGGTCAAGATTTCTGAAGAGATCTTCCCTTATTCTCCTCCTTTCCATGGGATTGAGTTAGAAAGAAAAGGAATCAAGGAGCTATTGCTCCCACACTTTCCTCAGAGAAGGTTTTGCCCTGCTACCCTGTGGACTCTTTACTCTCACAGTGTAATCATTACTCTTTAATAAGCTTTTGACATTAAAATAGCATTCAGCATCATTACTCTTTCTTGCTCCCATCTAGAACTGAAAGTGCTCATCACAAGGGCACACTTATTGTGGTGACAACTGGAAGTCATTCTCATCCCAGTGTGGGATGAGATCCTATAAATTCCATAAAAGATGTTAATTATAGTTTAATATGCATCCCAATAAACATGATCCTGAGTCTGTCCATAAACCACTGGCGAAAAAATTCCCTGTCTTTGCCCTCTGAGGTCTGTAATATTAGATCTTGAACAGTATCTATTTACAAGCTCATCAGATTTCATCCAGATCTACCAAATCCTAATCTGCCAAGTTGATATCAAACTATATCACTCTTGATTTCATGGCAGGTGTATATTAGAGCAATAGACAATAATGGGATGATATTAGGGAGGCAGAGAAGAGAATTTCCTCACTGGAAATTAATATTCTCTATTTAGGTAGAGCAGAGCAGCCATAGGAAAAATGCAGATTGCTTTTGCACTAGAAAATTTCATCAAGACTAGTTCAAATTTAATCATTAAAACAAAACCCATCACTTTCATCTTTTCTAATCCTCTTCCATTGAGACATTCATGCAATTTTTGAAAATGGCAAAATTTGAAAAGACTGATAGAAAACTCTTTGCAATTGAAGGTGCTTGGACCTGCTGCAGTTGAGGCTGCTTATCTAGCAAAAAATCCTTGTCAGTACCAACTGCCAAGATTTTTTCAAGTCTTCTGTACACATGGTGCTTCCTCCACTCTATAGCTAACAAACGGTGTTCTGAATTTTTGTTTGGGCAGAAATCTTGGCCCTACTAAAGCTAATGGCACTGACTTGGAGGATTTTGGTCCAGTGAGTGTTTCACCCTGGATTTCTGTCATTCCTGTTACAGCCTGCCACCTTCTTATCACAGCTGCTGCAAGCAAATGCTGTGTGCTTACCTAGCTGGGCTTTATATTGTCATTCACCAAGAAGCTATATTCAGTGTTCATTGTTAGGTTTTGATGTCTTCTTCCAAAAAATAAAAGTAGTTTCTGTATAGAATAATTGGTGATAAAAAATCTTCAGTCAGAGTATTTAATTGCCTGGAGGCTGCAAACCAATCTCTCTCACAAAAAGCTGCTTGAAACCAAATCAGCCTGAAAAGATCTTTTCCTTTAAATTACAGTGGTGCTCAGTCTTTCTCAGATATTGTAGCTCAAGTGAATTACTGGAAAGAATGGATACTGAGAACAAAAGAAAAATGATAGGCGAGAATAGAGGCTGATAGGATTGAAATAAAAACCTTCCAGTGCAGGGGCCTGAGCATAACTGCTTGTCTTTGCATATTTCCCCAAGGAAGAAGGTAACAAATAGTTTTGGCAGGAGGGAGACATTTTAAGGCAGCAAAATAAAAGGGTCATGTATCAAACCAAATTGTGTTAGCTTTGAGATGTATTAAATCTTTACATGATCTTGTTTTTCTTTGCAAACCTTTTTTCTCTTTAAAGAACCTGAAGATTTGACGCTTGAGTTTCTTTGCTGCTAATTATACACTGCATATTTTCTGCCTATATACAGTGTATGTAAGATTATAACATCCTCCCAAAAAACAAACTCCAATTTAAGGAAACATTAAGGTTGCAAAGGCTGTAAAATAAAGTAAAAATATGAGATGTCAAAATTCTGATTGTTTGTGCTTCCTTAATTGAACCTCCCCAAATAAAGCATAGGAAATGGCTTTAAACTGCATACTCACACATACCCAAAACCCTGTATTTTCTTTGTCTCATACAGTGAACAAAATGTTTTCCACCAATGTGGTGCTTTAGCGTCTGGCTAAAATAACACAGAACAGGAATTACTGTGAAGAGGCATCTACTATCTGGCCCACTGTGGGAATCAACCAAACTGATTTAAAAAAAAAAAATGCTTCATGCAAAGAGGCAAAAAGAACAACCACACAGAGAATGCAGCAAAGAATTGAAGTGAAGCCATGAAAAAATCGAGACAAAGCACAGAAAGAAGGAGAAACAAAGCCTGTGGTAGGATGTGATACAGAGAAAACGATTTATTGACTCATGGGAATTGAGTGGGATTCAGAAGGCTCAAAAAACAGTCAACTGTTTAAGGATTGAAAAGAAATCTGGACTTGGCAAAAAAGAAATAGAGTCTCCAAAAGTTGTGTTTTCACATCTGCAATTTTCATTTGCCCTTTTTTTGTTGAAGCAGCATCAGTTGGCTACCCAGTATAAAATCCTAAACCATTTCCCTCATGCTGGAAGTCTCCAGTTAACACAAACAACCCAGTGATCACGTAGCTCCCTATCTTTCTCCTTTTAAAATCTGCTGACAGGGTATATTAAGGCAGCAACACTTTACTGCTCTTAAATAAATCTGTGACCATTTTTCATTCGTTGTTTAAACTCCAGTATCCTACAGTCATGCAGGGAAATGTAAATCTCTTGCCAGTTCATTTAAGACAAGCTCTGGAAGGAAAAAAAAAAGCAATCCTTCACAAAAATAATATTCCATAAAGATTCCAAACAGAAGGAAATACAAAACAAAACAAGACAAAAATGATCCCCAAAAATTTTGTATCCTGAGGCCCAATTTTTCTAGAACGTATATAAAGGCATTTTTGCATCCCATGACTGGTGATTCAGGACCCCAATATTCCAGTCTTATTTAAATAAAGGAACAGTATACCAAGCAAGGGTCTGAAATGCCATCCAGACCTTGACACATGTGAGCAGCAAACAATCTGCTTTATGTATTTAAAGCATTTTCTTCTACCAGAGTTCATTATTCTCACTGAATATTACACTCCAACAGTCTGTGATAGGAAAACCACAGGGAATGAAATACTTTTAGGCATGTATAGAGCAACTGTGTCTAATATCCTCATCAGACTTTCGCACTGGAAGAGAACAACAGCTACCATATGGACAAATAAGGACCAATCATCCAGCCACCCTCTGTTCAATGCAAAATAATTTCCAATAGAAAGGCCCCCTCAGGATATCAGAAGACTAAGCTGGCATTGTGTACATATGTCCAATTCAGCCATGCACAAAGAAATTATTCTGACAACTGGTATGACAAACCCAGGAAAAGAGAACAATTAAGCTCTGCAGTTGGGATCTCTCCGCCATGAGCGGAGCTGCAGTGGTGTTGCCAGCTCAGCTGCATGCTTTTGGCCCCTCCAGCCCACTGCCTCCTGCTTCCCCTTTTTACACGCTTCCAGAAAGTGTTCCTGTGTTCTCTGTCTCCTCTGGGGCACAGCAGTTTCTTCATGGGAAGCTTGTGTCAGGACTTGCCCGAAGATTGAAATGGTTTCCATTTCTGTGCAAGATGTCCTGGGGAAGGCAGATTAGTACTGGAATGATACATGAGTAAAGGCATGTAAGACAAAACGGGGGTACTGCTAAAGAGAACGATGAATTGAAATAATCTCCTGATACTGTTTTCTGTCTTCCCTCATATTTGGAAAAAAAATTAAAAGAGAACATGAAGCAATTTTTTTCATTTTAAACAAAGACTGATTTGAATCTGCTGTTCCCGACCAACATCTTTTATTGCTGGTTATTTCCCCAACTGGGGATGATCTGGCTTTAAATCTCTCCTTTTGCCAAGGGAAAAGAAAAATCCCTCATCACCCAGATGTGTGTTTTCAATCTGTAGTGAGGCACACACTCTCCTTCCTCTGGATGGTGCTTCATCTGACACAGAGTAATTATCATGCTTTTCATAAGCAACAGAGAGAGTCCTAGTTGTTAGTCCGCTCATCCAGGAAGGAGAAGATAGCTTATATTTAATATTCTCAAAACATTCAGTACTTAATATTATTTTTTTTTAATAGAGAGCAAATCATTGCTCAGTCTGCCATTTCAATTTATCTAAGTACAGGATTATCCATGCTATTCAACCACCAAGTGGTGAAGAAAGAATACGTTTCAAGGAATTCCCCTAAAGATATTTCTCAGCCCTTTTTTCTTTAGCTATACCTTGGTATCACAGCACAGCATAACTCATGCCACATACTCATTTAACTTTTATTCAGGAAGCAACATATTATGATTTTTGAAAAATTTTTGTACAGCTTGGATGAGTGTATTCAATAAATATCATTCAATCCCTAAATAGATACACAGCATCCTTCTGCTATTTTCTGCAAAATAAACCAGAATACATTATCTGAATATAGCCTACTCATTATCCACAGGTAACAGCCTTACCCCTCCCACCTTCCCACTTCAAAGGATGGATTCAGTGATCCTGTTTCTCTCCACATCTTAATTTCCTCCCATCCAAGATCTCTCTCTACACTAACTGTTGTGCCAGTTCCTACATGTAGAGATAATGACAGAAACACCCAGGCTTTTCAAGGCATATCAGCCCCTACCCTTTAGGCCTTTAGACATGCAGTCATTGAGCCATCTCCAAACTCCTAAATAGATCTCTTTTTCTCCAAAAATCCAATAGCAATCCTCAGAAGCCAGAGAAACATAATTAACCTCCCAAAATAGCAAATGAAATCAGTTCAATTAACATTGTTGACAGACAAGCATTAGTGATGGTAACAGCACAAGTGGAAAGTAACCACAGCACGAAGTCAAACTGGTGGTAGTATGCAGAGTACATTATCAGTAGTACCAGTAATGGATGGCTCTTGAAAAAAGGCAATAGGGGCCTTGATATCTGGGCAGGAGTAAAACAGTGTCCAGCAGTACACAAATGCTGTACAGCAATGATCTGGGATTGATCATGGTGTTTGGGCAGGATGGAAGCAAACTGTTCAGAGGCAGGAAAGTGACAGGTCACAGTGACACCAGGTATTCTGTTAATAAGAAACAGTACTTCAGAATTGAATCAATAGAATATAGCCCAAATGTAATGTGAGAGTATATGTATCTGTATGCATGCATGTGTGTTGAGATATATAGAGATGGAGAAAGAGAAATGTACCTATAGTGCACATATGGTATTCATAGTATTTTTTTTCTCTTTAGGAAATAAAGCTAGAAATATTAGCAAGGATTAAGTAGGATTAAGCAGTCTGGGTCAATGTCAGCCTGGTCTGACAGTGAGCAATATGCTCACAGGCCACATGAAGAGCCTGTTCCAGTGTCCTTGGTAGCTGTAGCACTATTTTGCATTTGGCTCTGTGTGCTGACTACACAGCCATTGCCAGACAGCCCTATGCCACAGCTCTCCCAAGATCAAACCCATGCTCTAGGGAAAGAGCCCCTCCACTGAAAAGCTTTACAATATGTGGGAATCCTAAAGCATCTCTGGTTCCTGTGCATTCCCTTGTGACCTGGCACAGTAGCAGCCTTCTCAAAGCACTGCAGCAACATGTGTGACAACTTCATAGGATGTACCAGCAGCCTCATACTGACATAGGAATGGAAGCAGCAAGGTAAAGACATCTTTTTGATACTGGTGGCAGGACTTTGCTGGTCCTTTTTTTGTTGGTACTCTTATACTACAGGCCTAATTGGAACTACACTGATTTCCTTGAAAATAGGCTGAAATTATACAGCTATTTCCCCCTTCTGACAATCAGTTCATTTTTTCACCACAAACTAGACAGTGTCATGCCAAGCTGTGGCCTAGAAAATGAAGTCTTGGCTAAGAATGCATAGGGAAATGTGAAACGACAGGCTCATACTCAAAACCGTGCTCAAGGTCATTTCAAAAGCCAGGGCTGAGCTCTCACTTGGCCATGGTACTGGGTCTGAATATATTCTGATCATCCTCTTCATCTCATATGAAAGATTAGCACCATTTAGTTCTTGCATACTTCCCGAGATTAAAAACAAGAGTGACAAATTGAGCCCTAATGCCAGCAGATGTAACTCCATTTGTGCCAGTGAACTTTTAGTCATTTCCCCTACAGCTATGCTTGCCACAATGAAGCTGTGGGAGCTGTGAGAGCTGACTGCAAAACATCGTTTTACTCAAATAATACTTTTTATGGAAGTCTGAGAATAACTCTTGTCACGCTGGTGGAGGCATTAAAGAGGTTTCAGGGTTTGGAATATTTACATAACTTTAGAACATTGGATTTGGCTAGAATCACAAGATGTTTTATGATCCATATCAGTTTATGTTGAAACAGCCCTTTAAACACTGCAGTTGGGAATACTCCTATGACCTTCCTCCATCATATAGTTCTTAGTTGTGTGCTTATGTTGGACTCCATTCAATCCTATTAAACAAGTATTATTGCAACAACTTTTTGCTTAACAACTACAATTAATGTGATGAAGAAGCCGATTTTTCACTGTTTTCCTTATATTTGTACCAGTCAAGGAATGTGCTTAGGGGGAAAAAAACCCTAAAACAAAAGCCCACCACTAACACACTGAAGGGTTTATCTGAAAGAGAAGGAAGCCCTAGGGTGCCAATTTAATACCTTTACTTTATCTTCTCATCCTGATCTGTTTTGGAAAGCGTTCTACTGTCACTACACCTTGACTAAGCAGGGTGCATGAGAGCATACACTGGCCAGAGGAATAATTCTCTTGCACAGAGGTGGTTGACACATACGCTAATCACAGTCAGCAGCCTTGTTAAAATACCATTGTGCTATTGGATTTGAAAGCCTCCTTCTGACCAAGAGCAGACAAAACATCAGCAAAGCTATAGAATAACATGTTCCCCTATTACCCAGGCACTTTGACTGCAATGTTCATTTGATACCTGACCAAAATACACATTCCTACACTTGGCATAGCAAATACTTTTACTAACACACAAACCAAAGAAGATATTAACAATTTTACAGCAGTAAGGGGATGCTTCTAAACTTTCAATGCAGTTGTTCTCTCACTCACAGGCACTCTATGTATTTTACACAGACAAGAAACATCTCTTCTGTCATTAAGAAATTGTTCTCTTGCTACTTGAGTGCTTACTTTGTATTTTTTCTGCAATATAATTCCTGTTTCATTTTTTGTGATCATCTGAGAAAAAAATGTACTTAATTTTTTACCATTGCAAGGATACACTGTAAAAGTGACACATTTGTTTTCTTCCAGGGGCTTATTATGGTTTTAGCCTTTGGTCTTCTACTATCATATGAAAAAGTTATTGAGTATATGTGATTATGTGAATGGTGGAGGTTGGAGTGGATGTTCTGCATACCTTGAATGCAGTTTCTACTATATATTGTCTGTAGTAACAGGGAAATTGACTTAATAACTCATGTGTCCAGCTTATCTTTCCCAGTACTATGCACCTATGGTGTAAAAACCAAAGGCTTAGTATATAAGTTAAGAGTATACAATCTAAAAAATATTTGTCATGTAAAGAAAAAAAAAACAAACAACAAAAAAAGCAGCCTCAGAAGAAAACTCCAGAAAAATCTAAAAGAAAACCTGCTTGAGATAAAATGTGGCAGAACTTAGGAGTTTGAACACAGTATTGCTATGAAGTGGTTATATGGCTCCCAATTCAGAGCTGGCTTATGCCAGCCAGCTGACAGCATATTTTACAGCATGAGAGAAACCAAGAAGATCAAATATTCACACTAAAACAAAATATGTCTTCTTTAGCTGGGTGAAAATATAATCATGCCTTATAAATGTACTTGTTGAGATAATACAAGAAGGGTGTAAGACATATCAAAAGGACAAGAATAGAACAAGAAAAAATGAACAGTAAAAAGGTGTTTCCTGACTATTAGAGCAATTGTATTTTGAAGCAATAACTATACAGTGTGGAAAAATACCTAAACTAATTTTAAGATAAAATCAATCAGTTTACGGAAGATATTATATGAACTACTTGTCTCTAATAGCACTTGATGAATGCTGCAGTTCCCTTCCTATCCTGGCTCCTGTTCACTTCATCAAGCCTTCATATTTTAGTTGGGTGCTATTTTCACAACAGTTCTGACTCAGCCTTCCTGAAAATTTTGATTTATCCAGTCATCAGGACAGAAACACTGGAAATCGCTGCTGACCTGCAATTTATCCCAAGAATGAAAGAACTTCAGTTCCTGCTGGGAAACTCCTTGATCTTCAGATTCTCTCTTTGAATGTATCACTTTCTTTTCATCCCCTTTCATCTTTCCATCTTAAACAACTACATTTTATTCATCCATATTTCAGCCTATCATCACTCATTCTCTCTGCTGCGCTAACAAGATAATAAGTCCTAATTTTTAAGTTGCCAACATAGCATATACAATACTTGCCTTTCAAAAAAAATTACAAATTAGAGTGTAGGGATGATTAAAACATGAAGGAAATGCAGTGCGTCTGTCAGAGCATCCTCTCTTACAGGTAACAACGTGTCTAACATCTCTTTAAGGAATGTAGCCAGTTTCCAGAGGTCTAAAGTCAAATGCATTGACTTAAAAAGTAGCTTTAGAGCAAACCGCAGAGCTCTCTACTTGGCAATTTAAATGACTGACCATTCAATTTATGAGCATTCTCAGCAATAAAATTCAGCCTGAACTTAATAATAGCACATTTTATGTGACAACGATGACAATTATAATCTATAGTTACCGCAGTCATCCTTTGGTCTGGGGGAAGATGACACTATTAATTACACACACTTGCCATTTGTCAGACTTAACTTGGCAGGCGATTGAGCTCTGAACCATCTTCAGCTTGACTTCTACATTTTCCATTTTCTAATCCACTGGAACGAAGATAATTAGAGCAGAGAAAAATGAGAGGCTTTCTTTTTCCTGACTTGTTTAAAGATGTACCAACCCCCTACCACATTAGTGGCATATTCAGTAACACCACAGTCACCTTAAGGCTGTGCCACTTCAGTTAAGAAGCTGTTGGCATTTACTTCACAAAAACTGTGCTCCAGAGGTACTGCATTTCTTATTCATTTTAATTTGCACTGGATGAAATGCAACATGGAAAGGCTCTCAGCCCATATGTAGCTTTCACATAATTCTAATATTTCTTACTATTTTTGTCTGGAATTTTATTTTCCATGCTTGTTGACATTTCTAGCCTTCTGGGGAAATTAAAATATATTGACTATCTTTAAAATATTGTAAAAAGCATCTCTCTAAATTCTTTGTCAACTGAAAAGCAAATAGTTTCCAATTTAGGAAATAAATCTCTATTTAGGATAATGTCTAACTACTTGCTTGTTCTGTACCTAAGGATGGAATTTCATATTAGGATTCAGGGTCAAAATCTACAATAGAGACAAATTAACGTATATGCATTAACATTTTCTTGACCTGGTAGATTCATCTAAATAATCCTCCCAGTCAGTTTCCCCAGTACATACTTACCTGTGGAAAAGAAGAAAAAAAACAAACACTCCCCCAAAAACCCAACCAACAAACCAACACCTAACAGACAGACATTAGTTGTTTTCCCCAACCAATCCAACTCTTCCCAAGTAGGCGCTTAAAAGGAAGAATTTCAAAGCATTAGACTTAAGTCAACAAATTTAGAATGCTTTGGGCTCACAACAAATGGTTGAAACAGAAAGGAGAAGAAAGTAAGTGAAAGAAGAAAGCATTTCAAAATTGAAAGACCTTCTTAAAAATGGTTGTTCTTTGTCTTTCTCTTAAAAAGCTCCTCCAATGCTCATAGCTACAGCAATAAGGAGGCAGAAAACGTGCTTCTGAGGCCACAATGCCTCAGCTGTTCGAGCTCCCCTGAAGTGTGGACCAAGTTCACCACACTTTCTTCTCCCCAGACATGTTTTTATCTCCTGTCTATTGCACTAGCACTGATGTTCACCTGGCCTCACAAAAAGCAGGTTCAGAGGAAGAAATCCTAGGAGAAGATTCACACCTTGTTCTTGGCCAGATCTGTGGCATGAAGAAGTTCTTTGGCAGTTACCTCCTAACAATGTCACAAGAGAAGAAAAACATCAAAAGAGAATAAAAGATGACCTGAGACTTCTCTAGGCTCCTGTGGAAACAAAGGAAGTTTGGAGTGTTTCATAGGTAAAACACACACTTAAACTCTTCCCAGTAGTATTCAGCCACATGAAATGCTTTGCATGGTAAGATTTTGCAAAACCTTGCAAATGTTTGCCCTTCAGCTCTGTAGACTGTTCTGTCTACAGACAATTCAAATGTCAGTTCTAGAGAGTTTGCCTGGCCATCACCTCAGCTTCTAATATTGGTGTTTCGCAATTTCATATGCACCTACTTCTAAAAAAATCCAATTTTAGGGATGATAAAGTTTTCAGAGCTATTCTCTGTACTTAAAAATGAAAATACAGCTTGAACTAGTGACATTTAAAGAAATACTGTTTATGCTGAATAGGCTGTTTTAACTACGTACATAAGTTTCAAGCATTCAATCACGAGCACTATTTATTGTAGATTGCATCTTATTTCTGGATTTGGAGGTATAGGACTGCAATACTAGATGCTATTTAGAACTAATTCAAGGGCTTAATATTTGATCTATGCTGTATGTCTTAAAATAATATTAAGTAAGTGTGTCAGGGGAATTGTTGTGGGGCGATAAACCAAAAAGTAATCATTAAAAATGAATAAATCCAATACTTGAGGCAGAACACTTTCAGAGTAGTCAGATCCATAATCTCAAATACTCCTAAATATCCATTCTCAAATATCTACATTTAATAATCACACTGCTTGGCAGAGCATTTTTAAAGTACTTAATAACAGTTGTGGCTGTAAATCAAGTACACCAAAAATATTTCCTCCTATTTAATTTAAATCCCTGATTACAGATCCTGCAGTCTTCTACCTGAGACTGTTCCTCTCAGCTTTGGCTATGGACTACCATTCTTCCACAGAGACACACAAAAGAGGCATGCCCACACAAAACTGTGTATATAATACCACACAAAATTTCCTAGTAGGACAGACTGGGCAATAAAAATTGCTGAAACCTGCCTTTTGCTGCACAGCCAAGAAAAACTGTAAAGCCCAAAGTTATCGGCTCAGTTCCTTATCCATGTCCCACTTAACAATCCCTCAGCATCCTCTGCAAGCAACGCTTCCATGGAGATTTCATAAAGTTATTAAGAGTTCTGGAAAAGACCTTGTTAAAGTTATGTAACAGAGCAAAATGGATCTATGGGGAGATTTGCTTTCTCAGAGTGTATTTACACTTTTATTAGCATGCTTTTGAGGGGATAAAAATAGTAAGATGCATTAATATAGATAAACATAAATAGGCAAATACACAAACACATCTTGTTCATTTTTACTGTGGCACTAATAGTAACAGCAGCAATAAAAATTACAAAGGATTTAGAGTCAAGCTTTACTGCAGTTTGTACAAGTTCCAGTGTTGCTTTACTATCAGCAGAGACTTCCTTTCAAGCTAGCAAAAGTAATGTCTTATTGAAGAAGGAATATTTTGAAGTATTGTGTTTTGCATTTCTCAGAAAAGTGATCATATTTAGCTGCCAGCTGGACTGAGGTTGTGAGGCATAAGCAGCTCTCCAGGCTCTGTGGCTGCCCTGTGCTGCAGCTGCCTGTGGACAGCCCCTGTCCCTGGGACTGAGGCTGCTCAGACCACATCTGGCTGCTTTGGTCTCACTGTGACACTCTCAGGCTTCCCCTTCCCTGACACAGGAGATGGTATAATGAGGGAGTTTACATTCCTGCGTAATCTTAAGAAATAACAATTTTGCCTACATTGCATGTATGAAGGGGGGCTTTCAGGGGCTTTAGGTTTTTGGATTGCCATGCAGAGAAATATCACAATGTCTATCTTCTTGCAGCTTCAGTCCTGTCCATTAGTGAATCAGCAAAATCCTTTATTTACAGTTTACTTTCAGATGCTTTGACTCTCTTGCTCCTTTGTGTTCCTCTTTTCATAGGAATAATTTGCAGCTGTTGCCTCTTGTCCTAAAGCCAATTGCTCAAGAGATGGGAGCTCACATAAGAACAAGGAGCAATCTTCCTGCCACCTGCAGCCTTGTACACCCAAGCAATGCCCTTGTGTGTACAAACTGCATCTACAGAGCACTGCAGCCACAGTATGACTGAGCTGTATCTTCTATAGGTGGGATATCATGATTTCTTCTATTTTATCCTTCTAAGCTAAGTATTTTCTGCTGTTCTTTGGGATAGAATGAAAATACTTTTTCTTATCTTCTCTATCTCATCTCAGTGAGTGTTTAGTCAGTACCAGTTAACTTCTTAAAAAAATCTGTCAAGTCCAGCGCTAAAAATCTGTCAAGTCCAGTGGATTTGTTTCACAGTCCTTAACCTGCATTTAGCAGTCTTTGCAATGATATCGGCATTATCTGCCAGACATCTGCTGAGTAGATTTGGAATTTGATACATATTGAGATCTAGAATCTAATACAAACATTTTGAGCAACATCAAAAAAGATCTATGGGTTTCTAGGTTCAGCAAATACAAATTTAATACAGATCATACTCTGTTTTAAATAGAATGTGCAATCTCAGAGAAAACTAAGTCAACATTTAAATGTACTCCTTGCAAGGATGTGTATTTGTCTCCCTACCTCCTCTGACATCCTGATTTATTCAACATTTCCTTTACATTTGTTTATGCCCAACTGACCTTTAGGTACTCTATTAAGCAAACCAAGGATTTGCCATTTGTTAGACTCATTATTGGCTCATTGTTCACAGCAAATAAACAGACCCACTTTTAGGTCTTCTCTGTGAGCCCTCAGTTCTAGTGGTTCTTGTTTTATGTAATTATGTTTCTTATCCCAATAATCTACAATATTTTCAGATATAACATTTACCCAAGCATTAGCTCCCTGTTAATATTTCACAGCAGTTGCACCAGTCTCCACTGAAATAGTACACTTTTCTCTATCAACTCCTGCATTTTGCCTCTATATAGAATTGTTCTTCACTCCTTTTTGTATTTCCCTCCTGGTAAATATGCACCAGACACTGCCAATGGGCTTGCTGGTTGTATTAATTTTGCTGGTTCTGATTGCATACTCCTGCAAAACACTAATCTATCTTGCAGTTGGTTTCATGTTTTCCAGTTGTGGACATATGTTTGTGTCCATGTAACTTTCCTGTTTCATGCTCTGGTTATAACTTAACAACTTCATAGACACTTGCTCATTAGTGTTTCTCCAATATATTTAGCCTATAATAATACTGACCCTAACTCATGTTTCCTGAGTCAATGTCTGCTGTATTTACCTCTTGCTTTCTAGCCTTTTAAAGTGTTTTTAATATTTCCATTAGTCCAGATTCGATATATTGGTTTAGATCTTTGATTGCAATCAAAATCAAATCTCAGTAATGAAATCTGTCCAAGTAGCATGATCTCATGCCTGATTTTCTAAGTTAATGTCAGTCAAGAGCCTTCCAAAGAACTTTCCTTCCTTTTGCTGTTTTATTTGGAACCTATGTTTAAATTACTTTGCTTATTCTGAGAATACAATATTCTTCACTCTATTTCATCCTGGCTTACATGCAGACAGTTTAACATCTGTAGCCCCATGTCCAGAAATAGCAGGGAAATGCCAGCTTTTCTAAATCTTCTTTCTCAAAGAGTACATCTGCCTGCATCTAGATAGCACATCCTTACTTTACTCTTTTCCAGGACTCTTCTACAGCATTTCAGCTGAAAGTGATTTTATTGGGTTTTTTTTTTCAATGGTCCCTCATGTCTTTTAGTTTGCTTTCTCTCACTTCTGGCCTTTGCTTTGGATATTTACTCTTCTACAAGTATTGCCTCTGGTACTATGCAGCATTTACGATTTTTAAGGAGCCTTTAGCTTGACACACAGCTTAAAAAGCTATATACAGCTGTCTGCCACATGCCACTGATTTCAGCAGGCTGCTTGAGCGACCCTGACACACGCCACCACAGCCTGTTCAGCTCTTAAAAGGCAGTGACACATTCCCTTACACTGACAGTCTAAAGTTATCCTCTTCAGGATGTGATGGTTACTCAGAAAACTTGCTGAAGTCAACAAGGCACAATTGAATGACACACTGAAGCTGTTGGGAAACTGTCTGAGCATGAACACTCCCCAAAATGGGATCTGGAGAGAGTGGTTGATCAAGCTAGGAAGTCAAGGCCAAGAGAATTCAGACTTTGTTGTTAGCAACATTAAAAACAAATCCCCAAGTTACTTTCTCCTGTGCTTCCACTCCTCAGCTTTGAATTGACATCCTAAGGAAGAAAAATCAACATCTACCTTCTCAAGTTGGCTGCATTCTTGGGACAGCTATTGAGAAGAAGTGACAAACAAAAGAGGTAAAATTTGCCATATAAGACTTTAATTTCTACTTCACCTTTGTATCTTTAGTGGTTTATGTTGTCACTTGACAAGTCATAGATATAAAGTTGTGTAATTAGGCAATTATAACAGGTCTGTGATCATTTTCTTCAGAAAAAAATGACAAAGTGACAAAATGGAAAAACATCTACTTTCACTAAAAAATGTTTTTTCAAGTTCTCTACCAGATATAAAAAACACACACACAAAAAAAAGAAAAAAAACCCATAAAAATTATTTCACCCCAGGGAAAGCCTTGAGATAAAAGCCTGGTGAAAAATCCAATTAATATTTCATTAATTTTTATTTTCAGCGTGTAGAGAAGAATTAGGAAAGTGAAGGGAGTTGAACATTTATATAGCATTGATGGTAGACTTCAGAAAAGTTGGATCTAAAGCAAAGAAGGCATAATTTGATTGTGAGGTGCACTTTGTCAGACAAAGCAGAAGATGTTCAGACTTTAGGCTTTCTCTGCAGTGAAAAGAAGAGATGGTTAAGTGGATGAAGGTGATGTTCCAGAGGTAAAGTTCTGCATGTCACAAGATTCACAACTGTTCTTTTTTCATAGACTCCTTACATACATAGAGTTGACTTCAAACTCTGGGGTTCTTTACTGCAGTTTGTCTTGGACATCTCTGAACCAACTCCACAATTTCACAAGCATTGAAGCCAAACTTGGAGCTCTACAGTTACTACATCTTGTTCCACTGCTGTGCTGGCCTCAGCCATTGTCATGCCTTTTACCATCTTCATTTAAAGAAGCATTGTCCAAAAAAGGTTCCCAAAGTTCATGGCTTTTTTCTTGGTGGTTAAAGACCATTTTAAGGGAATTAGATGCCTAAATATTCTTCCAGGCTACCAAAAATAATTTTAGANGTTGATTAGGTCTGAGCCCCCCTGGCGCCAGAGATGACCCCTGCTGGGCCTTTGTGCCCTTGGGGTATCTCTTTATGCACCAGTTCTGGGAAACACAGGAGTAGGTGATGATGGGGGGAAGTTGTCCTGCCACAAACTCTGAATGTTAATATTTATTTATTTGCAACTTTGTATTGTCCAGCAACTTGTCATATGTTATTTACAAATATATACCAGCATATCATTACTTTTAAAATGTCAATAAGGACTTCATTAAAAAACTACTAACTTCATAGGAAACATTCCTTCTTCTTTCAGTTCTGCAAGGAATAAATGCTGATCTACTTTGTTAGGTTTCACCCCACCATTACATTCATTTACAACAGCAAAATATTGATAGTAGTACAATACAGGGAAGATGCAACAGCTCACTGTTGCCAGGAGGGATTGTCCTGTAATTTTTAGCCAGGGCCCATGAGAGCAGAAGCATCAGACGATAAAAGGAGCACTGTTGGTACAGGTGCAGGACAATTCTGGAGCAGTAAGCACGAAGTACAATTGTTATTTGGTGGTCAGTATGGGAATGTCACCTTGGAACTGGGGCAGAACCAGGCACAGTACGCAACCATATCCAACACGTGTGAAACCTCCAGTACATGGAGAGGGCAGAACAGGAAGGTGCCATCACAGCCCTGACAAGCCCAGGGATGATGGAGGAAAAGAAAGAAGGATCACTCCCATTCTGGGTCTCCCCGTTGTGGATGCAAAGCCTGATCTGCACCTCTGCCCTTCCACAACAATCTTTCCTCGTTTGCTAGCCCCACAATTTTTTCAGTAGCAGCAGTTGAATGTAAAGTGCTTTCTTTTCCTGTACAGCTGGATCAAATGGAATTGTAAAGAAAAACATGTGCCTCTCTGTCTTTTCTGCTCCAGCCTTCTCACGTAGAAAGGTGACTGACACCTCAGCAATGGGCCGGGCTGAACTCAGATACAGCAACTTCCTACTTCCCATCCACTTCCCTCCCTGCCCTCTCCTGTCCTCACTTCTCCCCAGCACCTTGCTCCCCCAGCCTGTGTCAGCCCTGGCCTTGTCTCCCTTGGGAGTGGGTTTCAGCTCACCATCTCAGCAAAACAAGGACCAGCCTAACAAGCTGAAATACCTCATCAAGGGCCAGGTGCATGCCTGCAGCTACACAAGGAAGAGGAATACCTTCCTCAGCAGGGAAGGGACTGAAGGGAGGAAGTGACAAGGTGAGGAGGAGCAGGATCACAACAAACTCTGTTGCAAACAGGTGTTAGGTTGGCTCAGCCCTTTTCAGTCATTCCACTGTTCTCAGCACTGAATCCTCCTGACAGCTTCCCAGCACTAAACATATCATTCCTAGTCACTTTGTTGCAGCAATAAGTATTTAGGGGATTTGATATACAATAAAAAGCGTATTTTTATAACAGCAAACTTTCAGATATACAGAAAGGAAGAATATTTTTCACCAAGCTTTTACACCAATTACAATAAAAAATTCAATTAGGAAGCTTTGAATAATTATCTAAGAGATGATACAAAAAAATAAGCACTAAAGTACTTTAAAGTTGTAGTTAAAGGGTTTGGGTTTTTTTTTTCAAAACAATATATAATTGTTATAATTGCTCCTATTATATCTCAAAGCTACAAGCTATTTCAGTTGTATCTGTAATAAGTGTCACATGGTAGCACCCATAACACTCAAAGGGTTTTTTTAAAGGTTTTTGTAACAACTGCCCAATTTACTGCTTAAATTTTGATGTCTGTATGGTCACAAGACTTGATCATTTGCCTTGACCAAGGCAAATCCTAAGGTTTATCCCCACCTTCCCTTTGCAGTCAATGGGACTAAATTGCCATTGACTCTTAAGGGAACAGCTTTAAAATATATACATATACACAGGCAATATTACTACCATTATAAAATACTAGGCAAAGTACACTTGGCCTCATGAAATGCTTCTAAGCCAGATATTAACTACAACCAAAATGCTCAGTTTCTTTAGAGAAACTCTCCATTTACTTCAGAACTGTAATCAGGTTGTCTGTTCCACAGGCTTCACTCTGAGATGCTTTTGTAGAACAACATTAATTTTGATTTTATTTTTTTAGTTGGGAGGTGTTTGCTTCAATGTCTGTGAACTGCACTAGACATTTTTTACTCCTTATAGAATAGTGGTGATAAACATATCTGCTGTCATAATACATAAAAATAATTATTTTGCATTATTGCACATGCCAGCAGCTACTACATTTAGTGACCCAGTATTTCCCTTTTCATTCACTGATTAAAGCAGTAGCCTGAGAAAGACACTCATGGTCTTGTACAGACAGATATAACTAAAGAAATAAAAATTATTTAAAAGAGACATTTCAATAAATCAGATTGCATAGAAAAGTTTTAGTAGGTTGTCTCTGTAAAAAGTAGGTCTAGAAATCCATTTTTATGAGTATGAGTTCTCTAAGGCAAGAGATCTATCTGCCTCTACGCACTAGCCACTACCATTGAGAAATGCCCAGTCTGTTACATGGAGGAGAATATATCTGACTGGACAATATCTATTGTAGCTTAATCCAGTCAATCTTAGTTGGTGATTTAGGTCCTAGCTGTGTCTTAAGCACATGTCTTTTCTGAGGCAGACATATTAATATAGGACCTAGAGACATTACAGTAGAATTGTGATATTTATAAAGAAAAAGTAAAAGTTGGTCTCTTGCCCTGCACAGACAGGCAGATGTGAGCTGTTTTCAGGCTGATATTTGCTAGGATTTTGAAAAACCATAGGGAATACATGAGTCATTGCACTGGAATAGTAAATGCACAGTTGAAAACAGCTGTAACCTCAAGGAGCATGGACCTGCCTGAAGTGAGAATGGATGAAAGAAAGCAGCTCAAACAAGAGGTTCCAGCAAGATTTTACCACCAGAGACATCTGGATGACACTCTTAGTCTATGGTTTAGTTACAGGTAGCCTTGTAAGGAGCAGGGATTGGACTAGGTGATCCCTATGGGCCCCTTGCAATATGAGCCATTCTATGATTCTGTACATCACAAATGTTTGATGGCAGAATAAATTAGGGAGCTGATTATTCCTTCTGGGACAAACTGCCACCTTGTCAGCTGGTGTGTGGCCATCATGCCAAGGCACTTCTTCCCACAAACATGAAAGCAGAGTTATGCTGAGTCAGGAGATGAGACACTGGAGGAAATATGGAGCCAGACTTAGGTGTATCTCCAGTACGAAAGGGCTCATCTGCTACTTAGAACCCCTCTGTGGGTCAGGTAGTGTGTGTCTGGATTTTAATTTCTACAGACCTGGACACAATAACATGGAAGATCTAGGTGCTCAATATCTAAGCTTATTACATTATGATGTGTCTTCTAAAATGAAGGATTTACACCTTTATAGCTGAGAGACACTTAACTCTGTGTTTTGGAAACCCAGGTAACTGATTTACACTGTGGTACTGTATGGCCATTAGCTAGCAGAAACAAGGTGTCTCACAAATGACTTATCTTCTCTACTGAGAAGTCACCTCATCAGACTGTCCCAGTTGTAGCTCCCCATGCCAATTGCAAAACAGTTTAAAGGTCTTATGCGTATTGGGGCACCTTAAGTAAATAAGTTCTAGTTTTCCAATCCCTTTCTGCCACCACTTGGAAGTGATTTCTTTCTTAAATCAGCAAAAAAAAAATGACAAAGCTGTTGGCTCTGGGAATTGAATTGCCTTCATGGAGGATTGAACATACTGCATGAAGCTGATTAAAATATAAAAATTCAGGGGGAAAGCTGTTTTGTGTCTTAAAGAACATGAAGTTTTGGAAGTCTTTGTTTTCCTTTTAATCTTAGCTGGAATGTGTGTGATGGATCAAATTTTGAAAGTCTGATAATGGCTAGATCAATTCAGTTTTGCTCTCTGGCTAATAGTTCTTTGGGGTATTCACTAGACATATACATACAGCTTGTTTTTCTTGAATGTGCGTATTGTGAATGAAAGCCTGAAAGCTGCAGCTTTTTAACTTTTGAGTGATTGATATATATATATATTTTATCCACATTGTTGGCAGAAGACAAAATTCTGACAGATTTGCCTGCAACTTGCAGAGAGGATGTAGTCTGCAAAAAGGTCCTTCAACATTCATATTTAAAGGTATTTGAAGTTGCCTGCAAATTTAGGGTGCTGGTAGGAGGGCATGTGGGAGGAATGTCATTCTAGATATGAAAAGCTTAATCGAAATCTTTGGACTCTTTTACTGCTGCAAGTAAGAAATGTTCAGAAGTTCGGTCTGTTCTTTAGGCTCTCATTAATGAGACATTTGGTTAAATGTTTTCCTTTCACTTGAAATAGAAATTCAGAGCTACAAAATGCACCCTGTCCCCCGCCTCCTCTCTTTCTGTCCCCTTCCTCTCCAAGAAGTTATTTAGTTACGTAAATGGATGCTAAACTGAAATGTTCAGTAATTTCCATTCTCTTCAGATTAAGAATTTTCTGTCTGGGCTGAGATATCATATTCACAGATGCCTTAGCACAGATTAGAAATGAAATAAAAATAGCTAGGAGAGCAGTAAACTCTCTTTGTGAATGGGGAATCACATTCTGCTGCATACCCCAATGTAACAACTGGTTATACAGCAAGAGTCCCTTAACATATTTTTAAATAAATCATGGATCCATAATAAATACAGAAGAGGGAACAATTTGTTTTTATCTATTTCAATACAGCACAAACAATTTCACATACTACATTTGAGACTGTGAACTCAAAGAGAATTTCTATAATATAGCCCTTCAAGTTTCCTCAGCATTGTATTTTAGCAAGAAGACTGCTGTAGATAAAGAAGCTGTTTTCTCCTTTCCAAGAACAAAGAAAAGCAGAGCTTGGACTATTTCACACCACCACATATTTTTTTCTGTTTTGAGGAAAGACACCATTTGGTTTGGCTGAACCCCTGTGAACATCACGACCAACCTGGCTCTGGAGCAACTATCATAGATTAGGATAAGTTGAACCCTTACCCCATATACAAACCCAAGAGTTTCTGCTCCCACTGAACTCATCAGGAAGGCAAAACAGGGCTGAGCACATCTGTTCCTGGGAGATATTGGGGTCCTGGTTTCCCTGTGAACAGAATGACACTAAAAGGCTATAGAAAGAAGATGCAGATCTGAGGACAAGGAAAGGAGATAACAACAGAGGCACAGTGTAGCCAGGGGGTCCTGAGAATTGGGACAGGTTTTGCTTGGGCCTCATTTCCAGTGCCCTCAACCCTGCAGGCTTTGCCTGCCGTGTGGAGGATCTTGAGCAATTAAAGGCATCAACGTGCCCTGTGAATCTTGCCAGATGTTCTGCTATGTCCTGTCCATCCAAAAGGAAGTTGTGCCAGATGGTGAGTGATCCTTTCACAGCCCTGCTGAATATGTTGTGTCTTGTAGAGTAACCCTACACAGGCTGTTGTGAAAGTATCACTTATTGTGGATAACCTTTTCAAAAGCCCACTGGATCTTGGATCCTGACACCCTTGTACCTCTGTGGTTTCTGTAACACCACAACAAAACATGAGTTGGAACACATAGTTTTCAGCAGGATTCAGTCTACTGTACTGAGCACAGTACAGTGCTCACAGCAGCTTGCAATGTAGGGCTAATGCACAGTTATTTAATTCTTTTCAGTTTAAAAAGCATTATATCTCCAGTGGTCAGAAGACTAACAGGACTCAGCTTCCCTGTTAAGTCCAAGGACCTTTCATTCAAATAAAATATATTAATAGGGTTCAAATGCCCAGTTTCCTCAAAATGAAATAATATGTCTATAAAAATCATACATTTAAGATAGGATTTTTCTCCTTCAAGGGGAAAAAACCACAATTTCAAAAATAGAACGATTCTGGGAGTTAGCCTGACACCATAAATAACAAGACAGGATTTTTTTCTTACTTTGGGGAGAAGGAGCGTAAAAGAATCAAGAACTAAGCACTCACAGTAATATAGAAGTAATAAATAATCCCTTATTTTTATCCACAGTCTGTAACATTCAAAAATCAGCATTTCACAGTGTATTACAACTTATTCCTGTTTCAAGCATGTGTGTGGGAGTAAGGGGAAGTGGTCTTTCATCTGCCACATTTATCTGCTAAGTGCTGACTTTTTAGTATCAGCCAATGGAACCACCTCTAGAATGGCCTGAGCTTCACTCCTCCAGCCTTGTAAATGCAGCAAACCATATGTTACTTCTTGGGAAGTGCTGATGTGTGTGCACATATGTGTGTGTGTGTGTCTATGTGACAGAGAGTAGGTGCATGTGTGTGTGTATATGCATGTGTGTATTTATACATCACTAACTTTTTAACTCTGTAACTTTGCCTTTCTCCAGATGACTAATCCTAGCCCAATTAAGGCAAAAAAAAAGTTCTTATTGGTAAAATGTATACATCTATTTCTAAGCTTTCAATGTCAAATTGCTTGACTGTCTACTCTGCCTAGGGCATGCAGCATGATGAGTACCCTGCTTGATAAACATTAAAGGGGCTTTTCTAGGACTCTCTAGAATGCCCCCAAATTGGGGTGGCTAGTTTTCAGTGTACCATTCTCCACATCTGGCAATGTATTATCCCCACCATCACATGGTGTGACCCCTGACAACACTGTCATGTTCCAATATCCTCAGGCATAGTCTCCCTTTTTTTTTTTCACCGAATAGGTGTAAGGAGTTAAAGAGCACAATTAAAGATCCCAGTTTCTTGTCTCAAGCACTGCCAAGGCCACAGAAGATAAGATACCAGAGCTACCACAGCAGGAACTTGAGGTTGAATTACCAAAATATGAGTATCAATCTAGCATCGATGCCCAACTCAGGACAGACAAAGACTCTCTAACAGGGCCGTTAGAAAGTGTATTTTTATTTCAGCACCGAGCATCTGCATGGGACAGCTCCCTAATATGCAGTGCAAAGCACAAAGCAATACAGGATCTTTATATTTACAAAAGTCTTGACTATTCATAATATAAAGATACATTCTTTATATTGGTACATCCCATTTCCCGCTTTGCATGGTAATTAGTTGAATATCAATTAAGCATGCGTAGTTTGTCATTTAATTTGGGTTGGTAGTCGAATAATTTGAGGGGAGGGTTAGAATGATGAAGTAAAACTCCTCTCCCTCTGTTTGAACTTTCTCGTCCTTTTGTTTTTGACAGTAGAAATTGCTCCTAAGGGAACTTCTGGTTGTTTCTTCCATTTCTCTTCAATAGGAAAATTAGTAACTGTCTACCTTCTTTTAGATCTATGAAGCAATGTTTTCTATTTCCCTATTGCAAGCACAGCTGAATAAGAATCTAAATGACAGATAATTGTTCAGTTACATTCCAAACTTGTTTCAACTTAGTTCTCTAGTTAATCATTGACTTCAGCTGGGTCTACTCACTAACTCTATTTTCTTTAAATTACTGAGTCTACTAACATTTTGTCTATGATTCTAATTTTTAAAACTCTAGGTTTCAAGGTAAGCAGAGAAGGGAGGAATTTGCAACAGGAGGGCCCTGATTCCAGGCCTGGCAGAGGCAAGCTCTGGTTAGCACATCCTTGTTAACACATCCAAACAAAAATTCCCACCATGATAAACTGTGAGAAAGGAAGCAACTGCTCATACACATATCACTGGTCAAACAAAGATCACCCCAAGTAATCTTGGGTCATATCTGTGACTGCCAACAACCCCCAAAGCACCCCCAGACTCATTTCTGGGGCCTTCCACCAAAGGACTGCACCTGACCCACAGTCTTGCCCCAGACAGTGTAAAACTCTCCCCCAGGGGAGGTACCTGGGCATTGCCCCCTGAACCTGAGCAGGTACTGAACTCTTCAACTCCTTGTTTAGTGGGCTTCCCCTACCCCCAATGGATCAAGACTGTGACTATCACTTCAACAAACAGACATCAAAATTGCAACAATCAAATCTCATTATGGCATTCGCGGGTGGTGATATCTTGCCTCTCCACTATCTATTCTTATCCTTTCCTTCTATTTCTTCCCTTTCCTTATATATTAAGCGATCTTTATACTTTCATATTGCAATATTACTGTAGATAATAATAATAATAATCAAATTAGTTACATACCTCTTCTCCACTGGAACAAAATTGTTTTAAAATAAACTTGCTGTTTACATATATATTTATAAACACCAGTCATTCAGTGTCATTTCACTCTAATCCACCCTAAGAGACCTACTAACAAGAGCCTCAGTTACCTCACCTTCAGGGGCAGGTTCTAACTATAGGGAAGACACACATTTCCTGTACTATGTTTCTTGCCACAAATACAGGAACATTCTGGGATAGGAGAAAGCAACCTCTCTCTTCAGGCAGAGTACAGAGTGGCCAGTGAGCCAATTCATCAGGATGCCTCAATTCATCAGCTGGGTGAGAAGAGAGCTTACTTGGTCTAGAAGTAAAGGTTATATGCCGCTGTGCTACTAGTGCCAGACAGGTATCAAAGAACCAATGAAATCTGAAATCAGCGAGGCTGAGGACCAATGGTTGGAGAGAGAAAGAGAAGAAAGCACTTGGTCCCACAGTTAATGCAACAATGGGCTTTCAACAATGGGAAAAGAAATATTATATTGAACCAGACTAAGGATCTATGCAAACCAGTATTACCTCTCACACTATCAGAGTTCCCCCCAAAGGCTGGCCAGCCTCTGCAGTCCAGTCCTCTTCCCAGTGTGCAGAATTGCTAGACTAGGGATGTTAGGAGGCACATTAAACTGATGTTTACTTTTAGTATCTGCTTAAGGACCTGTTGTTGATTAGTTTGTCTAATTCTTTTTTTGCAGGAACCTTAGGGATCTGTTGATATTGTCTACCTCCACAGTCTCCTGCAAATAGCATGATATCTGGTTGGAGGCCAGACACCAGCTATGTACACCAGGGATCAATGCTACCCCCAATATTGTTTAATATATTTATTAGTGACCTGGATAGTGGACTCTCAGCAGTTTTGCAGATGATAAAGCTGGGAGGAGAGGTCAATACATCAGATGGCTGTACTGCCATTTAGAGGCACCTTGACAGGTAGAAAGTGCAAAACTCTGTGACTGGAGAAAAAAGCACCAGTATATGTTGGGGGCCACTCAGCTGGAAAACATCTTGTCAGAAAAAGACCTGGGGATCCTGGTAACACTGAGCTGAACAGGAGCCAGAACTGTGCCCTTGCAGCAACAGCTTCCTGGGCTGCATTAAGAATAACATTGCCAGCAGGTTAAAAGTGGTTGTCCTTCTCTGCTCCAGCACACCTGGAGTGCTGTGTCCAGTTCTGGGCTACCTGTGCAAGAGGGACATGGACATACTGAACAAGGGCAGCCAAGGATCATGCAGGTGACTGAGACTGCAGCATCCCTCATACAAGGAAAGGCTGATGGACCTGGGCCTATTCAGCCTATTGAAAAGAAGGCTTTTGGGGGGAATCTTCACCATCTGAATAAATACCTGATAATGCAAAGCAAAGATGGTGGAGCCAAACTCTTCTCAGTGATTCCCAGTGACAGGGCAAGAGGCACCGGGCACAAACTGAAATAAAAGAAATTACATTTAGGCATAAGAAAAAAGGGATTTTAGTATGAGGTTGATCAAGCACTGGCACACGTTGCCCAGAGAATTTGTGGACTCCATGGAGATAATCAACCCATATGGACACAGCCCTGAGCATTTGGATCTAATTGACCCTGCTCTGAGCTGGGAGGTTGGGCTAGATCATCTCTAGAGGTCCCTTCCAACCTCAGCAACTTGGTGAGATACTATTCTGGGAAGTCTGCAAACCAAGTGCTTAGAGAAGTGCTTTCTTTATTTGTTACTGTCTTAGGTTACAATAGTGTGTATTCTGTCACCTTCTCCATGGGCTTTTTGGGGCCAGGTGAGGCAGTGTTCCTCAGCCATCCTTGCTGGCCCCAGGGCAGGACTTCCATTGGGCCAGCTAGTGGAGCAGGGCCAAGTGAGGTGCCTGGAATCTTTCCTGTTGATGGGCCATTAGCAGGGAGGGTCTCACGAAGTCCTCTCTGTTAATGGGCCATTAAGCTCCACTGATGGATTGCACCATTCCCATTGTGAGATGCCCCGCCCAGGGGGGGGAACCAAGCAAACCCATCTGAATATAATTTAGACCCTGAAACAGCACAGAGCAGCTTTTCCACTGAACCTTCAGAGAACTGCTTCAACAGAGCCACATCTATCCCTGGACTGCTACCAACACCCTGACCAACAGGGTGTCAGGTTGTATCCTGACTCTATCAGTGTTTTTGTACCAATTGCATGTATTTTAATTTTCCTATTAAATTGTAGTTCTGACTTTGAGCGTCTCACTAATTTGCTTTCAAACCACAACAGTTACTGATCTACAGGTTTTGTTGAGTCCAGCCTAGATATAGTCATGTCATATTTGGTGAAAGAGGTTCTGTATTCCCTATATCTATTCTGTTCATGGATACTCCCAGTTTTTTCAGTTTCTCTGCATAAACCATTGTCCCACCATCTTAATTTTATTTGCCTTTCTCTAACTCCACCACGTCCTTCTTGAGATGCAGAGACTAGAACTGCACACAGCACTGAAGATGGGAGTGCACTAAGGTTTTATATCATGACAAAATGCTGATGTCTGTCTTGTTCTCAATACCCTTCTGCTGATGTCCAATATTTTGTTGGCTTTTTTAGCTGCTGCTGCACATTGAGACAATGATTTCAGAGATCTGTCAATGATGATTCCAAGGTCTCTTTCCTAAACTGTAGCTGCAAAAAGCAGCTGTAATTCTCCCTCTGCCCATTCTACTGGTGATACAACAGTAAAGACAGAGAAGCTGAGGGATGAATGGAAGGAAAAAATAGGTCTGGTTGAACATGTAGCAGTTTTCTCGCACTTTTTGCCTACTAGCACACATCTGTCTGTGCTGGCACCTCTGCCTACAGCTGCCAGAACACACTGATGGAGGAACATCTCTATGAGCAGGTCACAGTCTGCAGCACCATCTCCCAACCTCTCTGCTGCCTTTGCTTCAAGTTCACTGGCAGCTGCCCCTGTGAAACAGCACTACCAAGGAAGGGAACCTGATTTCTTTACGTTTTCCCAGTGCTACCTCTATCCACCTGGTGGTAACACAGCCTGTCCCTGTGTTTTATTATTCTTGGAGTTGTAGTTCAACCTCTTATGATAAAGGCAAATCTTCTCCAAGGATTCATAAGGCATTTGCATTATTAGCTTTCCATTACTGCCAAGGAAAGTATCTTAATTTAGCAACTGTCTATTACTGAGACTGCTACTTGACAGCAGGGCTGACATAAATATTTATTGAACTTGCAAGGGGAAAATATCTACCAAGTAGGATGGAGCATTCATTCATGGTGGAAAATTAACAGCTGTTTCACTTACCTGCTTCTCCCATTGAGTGCTTTACAGGGAGTACATGTTCAGAAATGAGTATGCTAAAATGATTGCTGCAACTGCCAGAAGTTGAAACAAAAAATAATATTGTACTCAAAGTCCAGAAATGCTTTACAGGGATTCTTACCTAACTACCTTGAAAATGGCTAAATTACATGGTGCAAGCAACTTCAACTTTTGCACTTTATGTAATCACTGTATTTGCTACTCCTGCTACCCAATCTTTTCTAAATTTTAAACTTGTGCTGTCAAAAGGCAAAATAAACACTAGACAGGCCATCTTTAAAGCAAGAGAAGTGCTGAATGGGCTAGCATCCAAAGAACTAAGATTATAGGAATCTGTACAGCAGGAAAAAAATATATGAGCAGAGTTGGACTTTTCCCAGAGAAAGAAAAGTATCCATTAAATCCTCCAATGTGCTTCAGGGTAATATCCACAAGTAGTCCCATCTCCCCTTTCTCTGGGTAGTCATTTAATACAGAAATATTCCAAAAGTACATCTTCATTAGTTGTTTCAGTCCGTACCAGTGTAGTCTACATAGGAAAATATCTGTGTACCTGATGTAAGGGACTAAATCCTTCCCTACAGACTGCAACGCTAGTGTCATCTGATAAACTGATACCAGTAGGGTCCCCTCGCTATTAAACTGAATTGTTTTCAGCCAAGAGAATACCCCTCAGGGTTCACAGACATTAACTTTCTGGATATATATATAATATCTAATCTGAGAAATCACATACACTATAGCAAGCCACCAAAAGTGAGGATATGCTCAGATAGCCCCTGAGTGCAGAGCTAAAGCTAAAAATTTTATCCTAAAAAACCCTGAATGGCTCTTCATACAACTAATATCTTTTTCCAGTGAAATTTATAAGGTTCTGTTTCTACATGAAGACAGAACCATCATCATCTTAATAAAGCTCTGCCCATGTCACAGTGCCTGAGAAGCCTGCCCTTGGTGACCTTGCTTGAGCAGGAGGGTTAGACAAAAGGTCCCTTGCAACCTCAACCTTTTTGTGATTATCAGAGCCCAAGAATGGTTCTTAAAGTTACTACCTCTATAAGCCAGATTTCTAAAAGTATTGAGTAGGTTTTCTCCAAGCAGACTTAAGAGCTGCTGGTGACACTTAATACTGTATGCAAAACAGATCTGCATTGGAAATGCAGGGAGGGACATTGGCTCAGCCTTACCAAGCAGTTCAGTGCTTTAGGGGACTTCCTTAGAACATGACAGATTTGATTTTTCTTCAGATAAAGGTTCATACCTCCTATTTAAACTTAGCAGAAACAGTAAGGCAGCAAAAATGCAGTTCCTACCCTTTCCTGCAGCATGAAGCCATGCTGTGGAAAGAAAGACAAGGGTCACTGCATGAAAAAAAGGAAGTGCAGGAAATCACTGGGCATCGGTGACCGGACCCCTGGTTTATGAGAAAGAGATTAAGAAAGAGATATCTTGTTTTGATTTCTATTCTTAGCCTTTCCTACACATTGTGCCTAAACAATCATAAGGAATGGATAAACAGTCCTGGCACTGGAGTCTAGAAATAAAGGCTCAAAAACAAAGCTTCTCCATCTGCCAAACTTCCAAACCAAAGCAAGGCATCTTCTTCTCCTTTTAGAAGAGGAAGGTTAATAAAATAGTTCCAGGCATGAACCTTCCTTTGACCCAATACAACTACTCCATTCTGATGGGATTCAATGCCCAAGACAATTTCAGACTGACTCCTGTAGGTACTCAGTCACACCCTCTGTTTTATATTGCAATTCTGACACTATCACACTTTTCCTGATGCCTTGCAGGCAGCAGAGGTACCTCATTTGCAGCTACATGTTCCAAAATGACAGCACCCAACTGAGCATCAAGACACTATATCCTGCTGCATATCAACAAGAAAATTCCAAGGTCAGGGTTCTAATCTTCACAATTTTCCAGCTGCATCACTATCAGACTTAACTATTCCTTTATGTATTTGTAAAAATATACAAATAAAACAATTAAGGGTCACGGTATTTAAATTTTCTATCAAATGCAGAAACTTCAGAACCCTCAGAATTTCATTGGGGCATTTCTGTATTTTATAAGTTTTTATTGATGTCTGGATTTAATAATGACAGTGGGGGACACACCTCCCCCCAAACTACAGCAGAAGTAGTTTCTGTAGCCACATAAGCTCAATTTATTTTAACTGTAAAATGTGTATGATTTACTCCATAATCCACAGCCATTATAAACACTTAAGGAATTCTCATCCAGTTATCCCTTCTGAGCACTAATTTGAATAAACATGCCTAACACTATAATTTTGAAAACACTGAATCTTGTCGAGTGTGTATCTGACTGCCCTTAGACTATTCCTTTTTAATGCTTTTTAAAGACTACATAATATCATAGTCAAGTCACAATTTTCAAAGCCCACAAAGGCCTATAATGCTGTCCACATTATCTCTCTGAGCTGGCTCTATAATCTCCATGTGAGCTCATTCGTGTACGACTCAGTATAACACTGAAGACTTTTTAAAGTCTTACTATGAAAGGAATCAGTCCCTATTTTATCATCCAGTGCAAGACTTGTGACTTCTCAATAGAAGTCCTGGTAACAAAGATGGCTCTGACTGAGATGTAAAAGATAAGCAATGAGACTGCAGCTGCTCTCCAGTTCCCAGGGTAATTTGAGGGAAGGAACTATAGCCTCCTATGTTCTCTCCATGTGGTATTATACCTGTGTAATGACAGGTCAGATACTGAGGTGTTTGAAAAATACAGATCTATTTGTTAAATTATCAAATGTTCTTTGATTAATGGGAAAAATTCAACACACAGAAGTAACACCTTTCCAGTGAAGCTGGAGAAAATAGAAAGCACTGATGCTTCTACAGCATGGCACACCTCTAACCTCACTGAGCTGTAGAATACACCTATATAAACCTTGGCTATAAAAATAGGCAGCAGTAAAATCCTTATCCTAAATCAAACTCTCTGAGATTGCTGAGTGAAGTATGAGTCTTTCACAGACAAGGGCCATGCAGGCTTCTATGTAAGGCAGGCAAAAGAGAAGTTGATGTCATTAGAAAAAAATATATAAGACTTATCGGACTTAAATTTATCATTTTCATTTAAAGATGGATTTGATTGCCTCTGAACCCTGAAGAAGTTGAAAATAGGATGAAGCTTTTGCTCAGAACCCATTCATAAAGGAAATGCTGGCTAAATTAGGAGGCTGTGTTAAAGGGAAGAGAGGAAAGAAGCTCACACACAGGTTTTGTGAAAGAAAGGTGAGAAGAAAAGGGGCCAGTATTTTGCCAGGTATTACAGGACATGATGCTTTACCATGGAAAGATACATCTTGCAAAGCTTACACACATTTTTGCTTCTCCTTTTTTTAAAACAAAAGGTTAATTTAGCACTACTTGTCTCAGGATCAGAGGCCTGATGTAAATAAGAATAAAGACTGTAAATACAATGGCTAAAATATCCATAATTTGAAAGGACTCTGCATGCTTAATTCTTACTCCCCAAACTTACTACTTTCTAATGTTAAGGATGGGACTATTGATTTTACCACCCTCCTGATGTGGAAGGCATTTTCTGTATCTCTGCACATTGCACTACTGAAAACAAAAGAAAAACTCGCCGGGAAATCGGTATCCAGGGATTGGGCAGCCGGAGGTCTAGGTATCCCGGTGGCCCCGAAGCCAAGCCAGTGGTCGGACAGCGGGGGGAGCGCAGAAGCCTCCCCGGGACCCTAGAACCCAGTAGACAGGGTATTGGGTTCTTGATTCTGGCGACTGATTCCCCGAGGACCGACGGAGATAAAAGGAGAAACTCTGAGTAAAGCAACCAGAGACTTTAATCTTCTGGAACCCTCACCACAGAGCCCTGAGTTGAGGCTGTGCATGAGCTTTTATACAGTAACAACAACCAATCAGTAACTGGGGAAAGGGAGGAGTTAGGGAGGAGCCAGGCCAACCCAGCCATAGAGAGGGAAGAAGAGGAGGGAGTAGGATTACATAACAAATCAGGGACCGAATAACAGAGAACTTTCTGGAACCAAGGAGGGTTTGAACTTGGAACAGACAAACAGGGAAACCAATAACAGTTTAGAGGGGTGTGACTCCTTATTGGGTTAAAGCATTGTCTCTGGGTTTTGGGTGGACTTCTTCCAAGGTGGTCTGGTCCACCAGGGGGAGGAACTAGGAGCTTCCGGGGTCTTCCCCACTAGGGAAGCCACCCCTAAACACTACAAACAGACTATTTGAGTTAAGTGGAACTTTGGCTTTTCCTGCTTCTTTCTCAATATGCAATCTTATGCCCAGGTACAGAGATGTGATTTCCTCAAAAATGGGATAATTTCAAGAATTTCCTATTCCTAACACAGATAAAACACAATTGCTTCATAAATCCTGTTTATCTAATTCCTACTTAAAGCCAGTGTGATTCTCTCCATTGACTCAAATGGGAATTGAAGCAAATCTAGTGAAACTGGTACATCTATTATCTGGCTCTACTAGGACTAAAACTGCCTTTTAAAATATTGTGCAGTTTTTTGAGACATTTTTTTCAACTCATCTCACAAATACAAAACTATATTTTCATTAACTTTCCTAAACACATTGAGAACACAGCAGCTTTTGGGTTTGGAAGTCAAGGACGGTGCAGGAGGATGTGCCATTCCCTCCTTGCTTTGCCATAAATTCTGGTCACCTAAGTTTTTTTAACAGAAATCTTCATAATAAAGCTCATCAAGACTGTTCTGGGGGGAAAAAAAGTTCATAATCCAAGCCCTGAATTTACATAAATACAAACATAAATCCAGCCTATCACTAGTATACTACAGCCAGTTGTCATGATGAGAACTGAAATATGGCAATAACCCCCCACCAGGAAGGACTATACAATTTTAATTGTTGTAAGCAGGAAGCGTATTTCTATTTCATCAATAATTCTAAGTGATTTTGAATAGTTTTCTTGCTTATTTTTCAGAAATTTTTGTGAACAGGAAAGCAAAACTTCAACAACTACTTTATATTCATATTTCCTTTGGTTTAAATGCTGATACGGAATACTGACAGGATCTTTCAACTGATTGTATAGGAAGGTAAGATACTGTGGGATGAGTATCTGCTTTCTGAATTGTCTCTCTGTAATTCCTGTAGAAAAAAATAAACCTGGTTTATTTCTAATTGGACGAGGAAATGCTGTAATTTTTTTTCTTTACTTAGGCAAAACACAGTTTGGGTTATTTCATTAGCCAAATAAATTTGTACATTCTTTTATTTTAGTAATTTTCATTAACATTTCCCAAATTTTGTGCCTAGCTTTTATTTTAGTAATTTTCTTTAACATTTCCCAACTTTGTGCCTAAATTGCAAAGGTTTTATTGTACATCAGAACTTAGTGCCATCAGAACTTGGAGTGAAATATTTGATAACACTGGCATCCACTATGTTACATGGTTATTCACCACAAGATTTAAAGCTATCAGAGAAAAATGCTTAAAAGCTTGAAGTTTCGGTCATAAGCCTTTTAAAGTCTGTATGATTATACTGTTCATACCTTCACATCAAACTTTTCCAAACAATATAGGCTGCAATTCAGGCAATGAAACAAGAGTGGAGCTGGAATTATGGTATACACAAAAGTGCCCTTAGGTTACCCTTAGGGAGGATATCTGAATTTACTTGGCATTGGGACTTTCTCTGATTTTGAAAGATTTGTTATTTTGTGTGTCAGGTTGTCCTGGGAATATTGCTGCCTAATAATTTTCTGAAGCATCATGTTTCTCTCCTATTTTTTATGCCCAGAAATTACAGGAACAAACTAAAAACGAAGAAAACATATCTACTGGGAAGAAAAAGATAATGCTTCTGAAACCCCAAAGAAAACTGAGTTCTAGTTTCTTTCAATAATGACATAGAAAAACAACTAATTCAAAATATTATTGCCACTGAGAGGGGCATTTTTAGCATAAATGTAGAATTACGATTTCAACAGACTTCAAGTTTTGAACTTTCTACTTGAATACTAGCAGTCTTCTAAAGTGGAAGTCAGTATCCCATCCAAAACTACTCAGTGCAGGTCTGAAAATATGGCCAGTGAATGCTGAGGTCCAAAGAAAACCCAAAACTCCAGTACTGGTCAGCAGCCCACCTTAGAGCTTTAGGTGACCATTGTTGTTGTTGGTGAGTGCCTGCAGAAATGACAGCCAGCAAAGGGAATGTATTTCCACGGTCTGTCACTCTTGATATTCACAGGACCACAGTCGTGTTTTGTAGGAAATACAGATTTGGGGAGCCCAGTCACATTCACCCAGTATTGGAGCTTTTTCAGTCACAGGGCCAGTCCCAAACTTGGGGACTTCAGGCAGAAAACCCTGGATAACAAGGTTAAGATAAGGTTTCTTAAAACAATCAGTGAAACTTGTCAAAATACAAGTCTTATTCCAGCATTTTTTTTTATCATCTAAGGCTTGAGACAAGAGCAATAAGAAGTTCTCACTGAATCCACTTCACATGTGGTCTTGAACTGGGATGGGATCATGAAGATCTCATCTGTCATAGTGTTGCAATAAACTAAAAAAGTTATTCTTACTAAAACTGCTGGCGGTGTCAAGACAAGAAAGGTGATGTGTATTCCAAACCCCTATTGCTTTCAGGTTATAGGATATGCACTCAGAAATCACCTTTATAGGAATGAGAGTCAATTGATTAAAGCAGCCTTTGCTGCAGCCTTTTTTCTGGCTTTCAGGATTAGCAATCTCATCCTTCAGGCAGCAGAGGAGCAGCTCCAGGTGTGCATTGGAATGACCAAATGGACAATTTATGCAATAAGTCTTGTCACTAAAGTTAATGTGCTCACAAAAAGAACCAGCAGAGAAACTGGGTCAGGGTCACAGTAAATGAATATAGACACAGACACGTGTCCTTTGAAAGCTGATAAGGCCTTTTTTAGGTAAGCAATCTTCAATGCCAGGGTCAAACATAAGCTGGGAATCAGTTTGAGAAGGGTTTGATCACATTAGCCATGTGAGCTACCTGTATTTTGCTATGGATTCTTGTAGGACTGTTTCAGAACACCTGAGATGTCTGGACCCTAGAAGGCTTTGAGTTTGAATTCTTCAGTGCTGGGAGTCAGATTCCACTAGGATATAAACTTGCCAAGCACATCCCTTGGTATTTCTGCAAATACAAAGAGTAAAATTCATTTCTGAATATGCAGGCACTCCAAATCTGCAGCTGGCCCAGATGAATTACACTGAAGTGGAAGACCCAAGAAATCCGGCTGTGATTCAGCAGAGAGCACACCATGGATTAGCTGCTTCTGAAGACACCAAGGAATGGCCCTCTGTAATTGCCCTTTGGATTTAAAAACATGGGAAAAGTTGCACAATGATGCATAGGGGAATTAATTTATGAGGCTGTGCAGCATAAATTTGTGGTATATGGAAACAGATTGTCAAAAAGTATACTCACTCTTTTTCACTTGCTTGCAATTATGGTATAATTGTCTCGGTTCACTTGCTTCCTATCCTTAGTGCTCCTATTCTCACCAGTGGGAATGACTGTACCAAAGAATGTGATGTGGGCTAGACACTTCTGTTTCAATTCTTCACCAAAACCCACACTGACTCAATGTCTGGAGAAGATTAGGTCTGGAACAAACTAAGTTCTAGCCTTCACCCTTAGACATTTTTTTAAACCTTAGCAGTAGAAGGCACTTTTAGATTATTTAGAGTTCTAAAAGTTATTTCTGTCAGCCTGTATTTTTCATCTCTTTTCCCTCTCCCTATGATACAAGCATGGCAAAATACAAAATTTCCATATTCAGAAAGGCAAGCAAAATTTGTCTAGAATCACTCTATCTTTTCTCAAGGGTAAATGAGGTAGACTTAGCTGATGGACCACAGCTAGATTCATTCATTCTAATTTCAGATATTGAATTGAAGTGCCTAGCTTAAGTTGCTGGTTGCTCCAAATTCTTATATAGACAGTTGAGAACAGGGATCTCTTTGAGGGTGTTTATATTCCATCTTTGATTTCTTACATTTTCCACCGATTTGGGAAACTCAGTGAGTCTAGCACCTAGCAGCAGAGAAATGTGAGACTTTAGGAGAATCCTCTCTTGAAAGCCTCTATCCCAGCTATAAAGGCTATGTCCTTGTACAGGCTGAAGAGGGAGTTCTGTCACAAATCACTGACTCACGGCTGGACACTTGTAACCATGCACTGACATCTAACTGCCACCTTTGTAAGTGTGATTTAGACATTTGTTGTCCAGCTGCTTTGTTAAAGTCATAAAGCTGAAGTCCTTCACTTAAATCCATTTCTGAGTCTGTCATTTTTTCTTCTCTGTGTTTTGATCAATGCCTCAGAGCTCTTCAATACCATGTCACTGTATATATGAATTTGGAATTATATCCACGTTTTGGCTGTCAAAGTGTAAAATACAAACTCATATCCAGGAAATATAATACTTTCCAGAAAATTAATAATATCCCTTGTACATAAAATTCCTGGACATTCCAAGGCATGCAGCAGTTTTTTCTGATTTCCCAGTGCCCTATACTGCTGAATGCACTTACTGACATTATCAGAAATTGAGGTGCTCAAAACCTACAAAAATAAAACAGTGTTCAAATTTTGAAAACTTGTAGGGTTTTCATAGACAGATTACAGACTTACAAGAAAACTTTAGTCATTCTTGCACAAAATGGGTGCAATTTGGGTAATAGAAGTAGGTTTTCTGCTGCTAGTTGCTCTCTCTCTTTCTACAGGTCTTTAAACCTGTGTTCTTCATGCAATTCATTATCCAAGTGTGTTATGGCTGTTCTTTTCCAAATGACCTTTAATTTGTTACTTCTTTTTCATGCCTTATTTTAAGATTCTCTGGAAAGGCATTGAGTATACACTTCATTTACATGAGTTACAATTCTCAAAAATATTTTTTCCTGAAGTCTAAAAAGGTCATTTCTTTCAGCAAACTTAGCAAGTCCCTTTGATCCAAGCTTAGCTGTATGGGTATCTATGCAAAACACAGGTATGATCTCTCTGTTTTATCATTTGGTGCATGTAGAGGACAAGCAATAGAAATTGGAAAGAGCTGCTTTTCTCCCTCACTCCTTCTCTTTGGTTTCTGATAGTCTAGGACACACATCCACACTAATTTATTTTAAAGGAACCCTAAGACTGAAGCGACACACATGCTTATTAGATTTCATTGGGGCACACATCAGAGAATTGCATCTAGCAAAAGGGAAAGTCCTATTAAAATTTCCTTTTGAGATTAATGCTATAACGCTCTAAAGTAAAACAGAAATAATGAGGAACCAATTAAAATCCTTTTGAAATTATTAGTTTTAAAATGTATTCCTAGAATATGAGGCATATGAAATCATTCTCTGTGCCTGTGTCTCCTCCCTTCTCTCCCATTCAGTAATTTGCCTGCCTATTGCTTAACCAAAACTAGATTTGACAAAGGGGCAAAGGTCTCTGAAGCATTTTCTTCCCAATAGCCTCATGAAAGCAGTCTATCAAAAAGAAGCTTGAGGCAAAGCCTGAGGTGTGCACTCACATCTTATTAGACACTGGAGAATTGACCCAGAGCCCAGAGCAAGCATCTCTTCTTTAGCACTCACAAAACTATTTGTTCATTCCTTGTGTCCTTGTTTAAATAATTGGTCCATTTTGCTTTGTAAATATCAAGGCTCCATAGACCTGCTAAGTTAAAACCCCCAGGGTAAGATCCAGGCTCTGCTGAAGTCTATCAGCATTTTGCTATTGACTCTCCTGGGGTCAGGATACGACCAAAGACTTTTCTGTCTAAATGGACAAGACAGATAGAAAAGGTGAGAGGTCAGATCAATACATCAAATAAATTATTCTCTCAAAATTATTCTTTCAGCTTTAATATATTTACAAAATGTCACCATAGCTATGCCATGTCTGAGCTAAGAGAAACTCTGTGGTATCAATGCCATCAGTGCATTAAAACTGCCCAAAATTTTAATTTGGCAAGGAAGTATTTATAGGGATTTTACTTTGTCTTCTTTCCACCACATCTTTTTAGCAGTTGTTAAAAACAAAACCAGTGATGATGCATTTTCAAAGGGTGCCCTCCTTGTACACTGATGGACTTACACAGAGGTGTTCTGCCAAGGTTAGAGTTACCCCATGGACACCTCTGTTCACCACCCAGAAGTCTGGGACATCAGGTAAGGGGGAACCCCCTTTACCAATAATGTACATGTCAAATTGTGGCAGCACAGAGATTTTCCCGTGGGAATTTACTCTTCTCTTTCCTGTGTTTTACAAACATAGATATGGAGTTTGGATGTTATTGAAATGGTCTCTGGAAAGATGGGCAGTTCTACTGGCCAATCAGCCTAAAGGGAAAGTCTTGAACTTACCCAATCCAGAGGACCTTTTGAAAGTCTATATAAGTTTTAGAATTAAATAATGAATTCAGAATTCCACCATCACCTGGTTCTAACCTGATCCTTACTCTCAGCTAACCGCTCTACAGCGACATCAAATGACCTGACAGCTGCCCAGAACCTCTGCAGGCTGAGCCCACAAGACAGCAACGTGGCCCCCTGAGAGGAGGTTGCTGCAGGCCTCAATATTCAAAAATTACATTTTCATATAAAAAATATTCAAAATATTCAAAAATATTTTTTCATATAGGCCTGTGGAAATCCTAAAAGTGGCATCTTTTACCTCTGAAAAAGTACAGAAAAAGTACAGCCCCTCTTTACTACCTATAGCAAACCTGCTGCACTTCATTCAATACATACATTATGAACTGCAACTGGAATATGAATATTTTATAGAGAAACATTTTGCAAGGAGAGTGTGGTATTCAAAAGTCCTCAATAAATACTTGCATCAATTGCCTAGTGCTCCTAGGCAACAATAAGAAAAGTGAGGGAAAGCACAAAGTTTCAGTCTACTTTTTATTGATTTTAGCTTTCTCATTCACTATGTTAAATATCGCAATGCAAAATCCATTTTACCAGACGCAAGTGGCAATTACACTTTTACTTTTCTAGGCTGTAATGGAAAACTGTCTAATTTAGCCATTGTCAGATTTTAAAAATGATTTCTGACTGCAAAACTGACACAATATAAGTGTTTACTGAGTTTGCCTGAAACAAGCTGCATTAATTTAAGTTTTGATGTCAACTCCTGCTTTCTTGACAATGTGCACTCCTGTGCCAGCTTGCCCACTTAATTATTGGGACATTCTGTGCATAGGAAAAACAGAACAGTATTTTAAAAAGCTTCCCTTCCCCTTTCCAGTCCTTCAAGGGATGTAGAAAAGGGACATTACTATGAATTCAGTCATAATCACTGGATTTAAAAGCAAAAAAGGTAACTCAACGGATCTTGATTCTTATATCAATGTGAACAGGACAAATATCGTGCCCAAAACATCAGGGAAAACACTGGGACAGCTCTTTAAAAGGAAGGTTACTTATTGAATCTACATCTTCAATGTTTTGCAGTCTGTGTATTGTGAAATTCTGACAGCATGTAACTGAAAATGTGTATATGAAATCTGAGTATTTACATTCATATTCAAATTATTCTGTTACTATATAAAAGAAAGTGAAGCATTGCCAAATGCTTTTATAAAACAGAGTGAGTAATTTAAAACCGCTATTTGTCCAGGACATTTGAAGACAGGAGAAAGTGTTAGGCTTACAGTTGAACTTAATGATCTTATAGGTGTTTTCCAACCTAAGTGGTTCTATAGTTAGGGACATGGTTCAGTGGTGGAATTGGCAGCATTGGGTTTACAGTTGGATGATGATCTTAAAGGTCTTTTTCAACCTAAATGGTTACTATTAGAGTAATTTATACTAATTACTCTAAGTGATAAACAAAGCTAATGGCCCATGAATATGAACTTTCATGTAAGAGAATTTATGATTTCTAAATAGAAGAGGTGAGTCAATGCATGTGGCTTTAGTACTGAAAAGGTCTGAGCAGTCTGTTCTTACACCCTCAATATTTTTCTACTGCTACCATAATTGACAGTATGCCAACGGGTGCCTACACTGTGCAGGCACATTTATGACTGTAAAACAGGAAATCTTGAAGTAAAAACTAGAGATTTATAGACTGATATAAAAAATGAAGCTAGGTGCTCAGTGGATACTATCATGTCACTGCTGAAAACACATGCTCAGACATGGCATAAGGCACAGGGTAAAATATGTGTGATCTGCTTCTCTATGTGCCCAAATTATCACCAAGCTTTGCAACACTGAGTGGGTACACTGAGGAGAGACTGAGACAGCAGGATTAAAGCAAGTCTGAACTGAGGTGCCTTGGAAGATAAGACTGCTCACAGGAGCTGCTAGAGATAACTCCTATTCATGCTTTTAGGCAAGCACATCAATCAGCATTTCCCTTATTTAGGAAGACAGAAGGGAATCATAATGTCTTGGGAAAGGAGACATGAGATCTCATCCTGAAACACATCCCAGAGCCGTCTGAGGTTACTGTGGGATGCCATGGGAAGCTGGAAGGCTGGACTTCCCTGCCTGCCACCACAGCCAGATATATGAAAACTCAAAAAATGAAGTGGATGTTGCTCCCATACCTCTCAAAATGAGTTACCCATGAGCACTCTTCAAGGGACAGTAAATGAGGAGCAGGTGGCAATTAAGATTGAGAAATAAGCAGTACAAGTCAGTAGGACTGATACCACATGCTGAAATTAAGTTAGAATATCTTTAGAAGCTTTGGTTGTTGTGCTTCTCATTTGGTCTTGAAAGACATTAAAAGTATTTTGAAGTATAGTAACTAGTCACAAGCAAGTGACACTTGTTCTTCTGTTGTTGCAAGTGGTATCATTAGAACTTCAGTTTTGTGAGATAAACTAACTTCCTCTGGAGTCTTGTGCTTCTGATAAATTCTTTAGTGCCAGTTTGTGTTTTCTGCCATAAGGGAGCCTGAGAACACTTAATGCAGCCTGGGATCTCCCTATAGAAAGCCTCCATACCAAGAACATAAAGATAGTTCTACTCAATTTTCCTCCTTGGTTCAGAGAGAGATTTAAATTCTGGCAGTTTTCATTAACATCATGTCTCATTTATTTACTTGCATTCTTTCTTATTTCAGCAAAAAAAAGGATTAAAAGTGAGTTCTCTTTTCATTTTAGAGCAGCCAGGGATCAGAGCTTGCTTTGAGTTGAAATTGCCTTAAGAGCCCTGCTGCTCTCAATGAGAGCAGTGCTTGTAACTGCTGGTGATATTTCAGGGCTTAAAAGGCACAGGACTGTGGCATAACCTAACTGATGAGATAAATTATGCTGATTCAGAGCATTATAAAATATTAATATCCCTGCCAAAGTTCAGCTCACTGACCTCCTCTTTACACTGATGAGCTCACCTGCTGAAAGGCCAAGAGCTCAAAGCCTTGACATTATCTTTCTTTTGACAAAATAAATAACATTTCTGTGTTCTACAAAAAAACCCAAATGAACACAGGAAGAAAAATACTGACACGTGCTTCTCACCAAGCAATTTCTGAAAGGTATTCTAGGTCTCTTCTAACCAACAGCTGATCTCTGCTATGAAAACTCCAGGCCTTTTTCTTTCCAGTAGTTTTTTTCCTCAAGCAAAGAAAACCACTTTTCATCCTGCTGAACAAAGAATTTTGCTAGATAGCTGCTTGTGCAAACCTGAAGAAATAGGCTCTCATTCCCAACCTGGAGTCCTGTGCCCTCACAAGGGGCTTGAGAGCTGCCTGTGGCACCTTCATGACATCTCAGAGCAGAAAGTGATCGTGCAAACCCCACACTATGCACAGCAATTTTGGCACTCACCAAATGTTCCAGCGAGCAGCACTCTCTAGGATACTGATATTGCCTAGGATACTCAATAGTACTTCAAATTCTATTTAATTTTATATACTGAGCTTTCTGGGCTGCAGCAGTTTCTACTTTTAGCTTTCTGATTTAAACTCTCCCCTGAAACGACAGTCTATGGACTTACTCGTTTTCAAATTTATTTTTGTTGGGAAAGAATGGTAATTTTTGAAGAGTTTGACCTAAGTCATTGTCCATTTCCTGAAAATTCTTAGTCATTATTTTCTTGCTGTATTAAATAAATTTTTAATGAACCCCTCTACTTAATTTAACCAAAATTTTTCTCAGTTCTTCTCCTGACTTTTTTTAATAACTCATCTATCATATAAAATAGTAGATCATTTCTGGTAATTTTAAAAGACTGCAATATATGTGATCTTTATATTAAACAGTTCATTTGGATATCAAGGTCAACATAATTGAGTTTCATTTCAATATCAAGGGTGGTATAAGTAATTTTCTTATTGACATTGATAAAAAATGTTTATGAAAAAAATTGTTCATGAGACCCAAACTGAAGAAAGCAGGTATTACTTCTGATGCTGTGTTCATCTCAGTGTTAATACAATATGAAATAAGGTGAAGTATACTCAGGAAATGTAATACTTCATAATAATATTTTGATTGTAATATAATGCACAAATTTCGAGATAGAATTCATATCTTCTTTTTCACAGCATCTGCATTTCTGATAGGTCAGTCTTAAACAGCTATGCCCAAAGGCAAAAGGAAAAGCAGAAATAGAAGGGCTACTTTCCAGAGACTCTGCCAGAAGAAAGCTGTTTCAATGTGACATGAACTTTGCTGCACAAGAAACTTGTTCCTTTCCAACCCAGAATCATGTAAGAGGTAGATTCTTACCCCTTGAAGCACAAAGAGAGGTCACTAATCTCTGGTGAGCAGAAAGATAGGCAGAAAAAATGTGCCAGCTCCCTCAGCTCCAGTGCCTGCATCCCATTAGGGTCCGTGAATCTGTGGGTGTTGAGTATGTCTAAACCATCTCTAGCCTGATTCTCCTCAACCAAGCAAAATTCTTCCTTTCTTCAGGCTTTCTCTCTTGGCTCCAGGGTCTGGGGTTCCTGAGGGCTGCCCTTAGCAATAAAACTGGAGCAAAGGTGTTCAGTAACTCCACCTTCTCTGGATCCTCCACCACCAGGGCACCCACCCCATTCACTAGTGGTCCCACATTTCCCCTAGACTTCTTTTTGCTAATGGTGGATTTGAAGAAGCCCTTCTTGATGTCCTTGACAATCCTTTCCAGATTTAGTTCCAAATAGACCTTAGCCTTCCTCTTTGCATCCTTGCATACTCTGATAATGTTCCTGCATTCTTCCCAAGAGGCCTGGCTCTTTTCCCACATTCTGTACATGCCCTTCTTCTGTCAGAAGGTCTTTGTTCCCCTGTGCAGGTCTCCTGCCTCTTTCCTGGGTTTTTACTCATAGGAGTGCACCAGTCTTAAGCTTGGAGAAAGAGAACCATGAATATTATCCAGCTTTCTTAAGCCCCTCTCACCTCCAGGTCTCTATCCCATGGTACTCTATCCGGCAAATACATGAAGAGACCCTCCTGAAGTCCAGGATAGCAAGAATGCATTGATTTTTTCCAGAAAGAAAATAAGATTTTTTAATAGGATGCCCTAATTTTTACAGATTGTCATTAAAAGTATTTCATATTCTAGTCATACCATTCTTCCAGTGTTGATGGATTATGTAATTATACAGAAAGTCATTAGATTGAAAAAAAAAACCTCCAAAATCAGTTTTTAGTCAAAAGATTATTTAAAGCCATATTTGGATCAATTTTGCTTTTCTTGTTGCATGGAATAAAATTGTAAATTTCAACATTTTTCATAGAACAGAAATCCGTGGCTTTCAGTATTCCTGTGTATGCTGTCAAAGTTTTCATCTTTAAACTCCAGAAGCAGACTGTTTTGCTTCAGTTGATCTTTAACAAGTAGTTTTCTTTCTGGTCTTCACTATGCATTACACTGGCCTCAGTGAAATATGCAAAGTGACTATCTTCTGATGAGCCATGATTCTATTTTCAGTGCTGCAGTTATCATTCAAGTCTGTCAAAACCAAATTGCAACACTTTGCAAAACAAGTACAGGAATATAAGCACAATCCTCAGCTGCATATGTCATGTTGGCACCACTTTCAATCCAGAAGGTATAGACTGGCTGTAAATTTCAAAGTGGTGCAGTATGTCCTGAATCACATTTGCTGCAGTATGCTCTTCACCAAAACCTTTAATGTGTAGTTCTGTGCATTTCCTAATGCCTCCTTGGCTGATTTGCAGATTTGACTTGAAACACTGCCTGATGGCCTGGCTGATGCACTGTGGAGCTGAATATTGGGTTGACTTGCCTTTGGACTTATGAAAAATCTCTCCAAGCATCCTGCTTTGGGTTATGCATTACTCCCTTGCCAACTTATTCATAAGACTGTGAAACAGCTTTTTACCAAAGAAAAATCTGCAAGGAGGAGCAGAGTAATGGAGGTCAGATTCTGGCCAGCATTTGATGAATGCTTCCCTGGTAACTATGATTCTGTGGCAAAAATCAATCCAGAAATTTTCTCTGCTGCAGTTTTATTTCTGTACTCTGCAGCTGAGAGATTCGTTACAGATTGGCTTTTTATAACCAGTCATTTTAGGCAACTTTACTTTCCTTGGAAAACCAAAAGTATACATCATGAATTCGGATTATGTTCAGTTTAGGAATCCTATGACCTTTTACATTCTTAGAAGTGTGTTTCTAATAAGGACAGCAAGTGTGGTTGGAAAGATGAGCTGCTCCATCTGAAATGCATTTGCATTTAGTGTCTTCCCCTTGAAGCTCTCTGTTTTCTATGCCTTTTGACACAGGTTCTGGTATTTCTCCCTTGAAATGGTTTTCCAGACTGATAGTACCAGCTGTCCACCTTTTGTCCCCCTGCTGACTCTGGTGTGACAGATGGTGCAAACAGCCTGGCACATAGCTGTTGGATCAATATAAGGGACAAAATACCTGCCAGATTGCTGATGACTAAGATGTCACATACTCTGGCACCATTGGACAGCTTAGCAAAAATGGCACTAGCCTGAAGGGAAAATAACCAAGATTTATTTTATTTTTTCAGGGTTTTTTTTTCAGGATAACGGTTATTTTGAATTCTAGGGGGAAAATACTTCAAAAACCTCCTAGAATTTTCACCTCACTACCACAGACTCACTGTAAGACTTAGCCCCCAGTCCTTCTGTTTTATTATAGCTGGATAACTTGTTATTGCCTCTTGTCAGCTCCACTTCCAGATCTCAGCTACACTTTCAGACCTTCCAAGAGTTCACTGACTATTTTGTGGAGTAACTGTCCTCTCAAAGTGTGGCCTTGAATACTTCTATTTTTACTCTGAGTATTCAAGCAGAAACCTTGGTTCCTTTCTCATCCAAGCACTGGAGGACTCCAAAGAGGAAGTGAATGCTTGGAGGATGTTTGCCTTGTTTGGCTTGTGTAGGGTTTTGTGGATGTTCAGCTGTGCAGCTGGCAATGGCCAAGCTGGCAGACATGACCTATTCTGTTCTTGACAGTTCTCCAGGTGCTTGGTCACAGATTTGTAACTGCATCTCCAAAGTTTGCACAACTGACATAAAGAGATAATAGGCAAAAATCGAGAGTCCCATTCTGAAGGTTTTGTGTATGAGTGAAAAGCATATGAGAAATAGAAACATGTTTAATGATGCATTTTCAGTTAAAAAGAGCAAAGGAAATGGCACAGACTTGCTAGAGGCACAGGACTGGGGGAGGGGAAGGAACATCAGCAGCTGAGAGCATGACAGCAGTCTGCTTAAAACCAAATATGTTATTTGGAGAGGCTAATTAAAAACAACTTTTGCAGAAAGATACATGCAGGACATCTAGCTGTTTCTTCATTACAAATAAAACATATAAAACATATACAGTGCAGTGGCAGAACTGCACATTTTAACTGCTTGAATAAATACCAACACCAAGTTTGTTGCTCCTACTTCAGATTTGAAATCATCTGTTTTGTTCCAGGTGGATCAGCTGGCTTAATTAAAGGTACTGCTTTGTTCATTTGCTTGACAATCACAATTACTGTTATTATAAATATCATGCTGCCTGTTGGTTTCCAGACAACTTTCAGATATCAACAAATTTCCAATCAAGTCATGCGTATAGGTATGAGAAGACAGCTCTTGAAAGCCAAATAATTCTACAGTAAAAGACACTTACACTCCTTCCCTCTCCTCTCAAGGTAATGCACTGTGTACATTCTTAATCTTTCTGCCTCTCTTGCTAGTTAACAGTGACCTGCTGTCTCTGCATAAAGCTTAAAACTTGAATTAAAACATTACTCAGGGACTTGAATTACCCACTACGGATTTGCTGCCCCTGGACTTGACCCACTCCCCCAGCAAAAAATACTTACAGGTAAAAAAAAAATATCAAGCTGGGACAAGGCTTCCCATTTGGTCCCTAATACTGTCTGGGAACATAATGACTCAATTCATTTTGCCCTCCGATTAATGGAGCAAGCTCAAGTATTATAGGAAGCACTTTAATTCCCTCTGATGTTTTCATTATGAATTCCTTTGTGGCAGAACTCATTTGCAATAATGCATATGTAATTTTGGAAACCAAAAGGAAATCCTGTAGCCTTCAGGACATTATTAACCTGCAGAAATGCTGAGGCACATGTAAAACTCAAATATGCTAGCACCAGCAACCTCTCGAAACATTTTAAGAATAAAATTGATAAGTAAAGCTGCATCTAGCTACTGGAAGTTAAAATGGTTGAATTAATAATGGTTAAAACCCTAATGGTATTAGTGACACTTGAGCTGTCTGCTCAAATCATTTCTAAGGATTCAAAGATATACACTGGAATGTTTAAAAATGTTCAGTAAGTTTATTATCTAAAGACATTTGGAACTGAATCATCTGCACCAGTAATAGATTTCCCCTTTTCCTCTTTTTTTTTTTCTGCATGGTCCATTATGTTTCTTTTTTAAACAGTGTTTGTCATCCACAGATAAAAGGCCTGATTTTTTTCAAAGTAAAAATTCAGTTTTATTTGACTTATGCTTCTTTTAATACCTTCACACTGCTACATTTTGAAGCCAATGTTGTCTTATTTCATGCAATGAGTCCAAGACTATTGTCTCCAGTAGTTTATGGAGTTACATAAAATAATCAGTGTCAGATTTCACTTTGAGGTGGTGACATAACTCTGGATTTGTTATCTCTAATTTTCTGTAACAGGGTTAAATATTTTTATGTATCCTATTCACAATAAATGTAATCAGGGGCTGGTTAGGAAGTTAAGGAAACTTGCCTGTCTGACCATTTGGGAGGCACTCTGGCAATCACACTCCCACCACCAGAGATTTTTAACTGCTGGGCCCGAGGCCCCTTCCCAACAGGCAGCTCCAGTGAGCCAGCAGGTGCCTTGTTTGGCCCCCAACTCTCCCCACTCTCACAGTTAGACAAGCTTTCCTGACCAGCTCCACTCTGGGTGTTCCAGAGCAGAATCTCAGACCTCTGGCTCCTTTAAGTGATTTATCATGGTGTAGCAATAGACCAGCTTGAGCTGCCTGTCTCCAAGGAGGGACCTTGGAGTTTTATACCCTCACAGTCTAAGCAAGGGATAGTCTGGGATTTCCAGCTGGGCCATCAGCTCCTGATATGTCTCTGGGTGTCTGGTGACCTGGCTGGTGACACAGGTCCCCGTGTCTTTTGTTGTGCAAAGAGTTGGCACCAGATCACAGACTCTTGCCTTGGGCTACCATCAGCCAGAGCTCTACCTGTACTCAAGGTATTCTTCAACATTCCTCTAACCAGACTGCAACCCCCACCCACTGTGTGAGACATAGAAGGGAGCAGAAGAAACCAGAAACATCACTAAGAAGTATTTTAGTCTGCTTATGTCAACCTTGTTTTTATTGTAGTAAAAATCAATGCATATTCCATTTGTTGTTTTGAATTCATAGGTTTGTATAGAGAAAGATATCTTTTGTGATTGAACCCAGAATAAGAACAGAAGAATTTTTTTGGTTCAGAGCAAGAATCCACCTAGCTGAAGGAGATAACTAGGAAGATGTAAAAACAAGGAAAAAGTTTAACATCCTTTCCTAATTTTTTCATAGACTCAAACTCTTTTGTTCAGGGTATTCCCTAAACTTGACATAGTATTGCTCATTGGCAAACTGCAATGGATCTCTTTTGTAAGTACTTTTCCAATCATTCTTTACACATATTCATAGTGACATTCCTGGTTTCTGGACACCTGGTCCAGCTCCTTGGGTTCTTTGAATAAACTGGTGCTAAATTTCTAAATTTGCCTATAGTGTTAATCATTGCTACATTAATTTTATTTGATGCTGTACTGTTAAAAAGAAACAGTCCAAAGTCCTTTACAGAAGGTCAGCATTGGGTATGAAACCACACTGAAATGAAAATATTAGAATGGTAGGGCAAGAGATACAAAGACCAAGGAGCAGAGCCTCATTAAAAGAATTCTATTATTTTTACTTCTGAACTACTAGGTGTTTCGAGGACTGGTTGATGAAAAACAAACAAGTCTTAACCTCCAGTCTCGTGCTATGATTACTCATTATCTCTACAAAGATGTGATATAGCTCTGTTCAAAAAGCTGGAGTTCTCGTTCTTATATGTGTGAATTGACACAGGCAGGTGACCAGAACAACCCCAAAACCAGGCCTGAAATGAAAAGAGTAAATTTGTTTCATTACCTCGCTAACTGGAGGATCCCAAAGCAGCACACAGGTATCAAGGGCCCACACACATGGAGTTTACCAGCATGCTGTGATCTTCTCTCTGCCTTTTATGATCTCTCACCTTTGGGCTCTCTCCCAAGACAGGGAGCTCAAGCAAGTCCATGAGAGGGCCTTCAAGTCTCTGTAAACACCTGTGTTATCTCCACACAGAGATTCTACTTCTCAAAACAGACAAAAAAAATGCCTGTAGGTATTTCCACTTCCAAGTAGGTTTCCATCACTGATATTCTGCAAGCCTTGGTATTCCCAGCTGCAAGGTCACGTGAGCAATTCTACCACCCTCTTGGCTATTCTTCAGCTTTCAGCCTTTTCCTTCCAACAACACAAACTTCACTTTTCTCAAAAGCCAGTTTAATTTTGATATCCACATGAAACAGAAACCTTCCCAACCTTCCTGTGAACTGAAGGACCTCCTGGATCTCAGTTGCTGAGTCACGCTCAGAAATCACAGGACCTGCAGTGGCAATCACAGCATCCCACTTCAAGCGCTGGTAGGTCACCCACTCTCTCTTTGTAGCCAGAGTTAAGAAGTCCTGTAAGGCACAGGTAGTTTGGGTGACTCATGTTCTAAGACCTGTCTGTAAAGGGAGCCCAGGCCAAGTGACTCAGAGATAAACATCTATTCTGCACCTGGACAGATCAGGGCTGCATGGCAGCACACCTCGAGCCTCTGGCCTTCTGAACCCATCACAGGAGCCTGACTTGAAGCTGCTTTGCTCAAAAATCCACCTGTGTGCTGGAGCAGCACCATGATGCCTCTTGTAGGCACAGATTGTGTCCATAACAGTAAATGAAGCAGTGCCAGCCAGTGCAGCAGGAAGCCAAATGTTTGTACTGATAAACTGCTGGAGACATTCATGGCATGCTTTTAACTGTAACTGGCACTTCCCCAAACATTTTCCTTAGGAAAATGCGACAGCCAGTACAAGGTAAGTACAGTTCCTGAAAGGTTCAGTATAAGGGAACAATTACACTCTCTTCAGGATGAGGTAATAAATAATCTGAGTTTGCTTTAATGCCATAAAAGGCTTCTGGATCTGCTTGGTTTACAAGACAGTCATAACAAGCTCCATCCCCAGACCTTGTCCTGGATTTGTTGAGAGCTCACTGAACCCATGATACTTCAAAAGAAATATTTCTGGCCATTGACACTAATGCTTTCTACTAAAATCTGGGTTTGTTCGATATCTAGGGCATAGCTAGTGCCAGATCAGTCACTCTGATTCAGAAAAAAATCATTCCCATTTTTAAATGGGAAAACTGAAATTTATCTCACTTCTAAACCTGAAATTTATCTTAATTTTGATTGAAGGAATCACTAATAATGATGAAGTTCAGTCTCTAGAGTTCACTTAAACTTTGGTCTTATCTAAGATAGTCAGTAAAAGTGTCAATCAACAGACAAATGTTCACCAGAAAGGGAAATAAATTACTGAATCATTTAGGATTGCTTATTAAAACCATAATTTTCTATCACAATGGAACCTAGCTAAACTGAAACTAGTACCTAAGACTGGTCTTCTTTGTTTTAATTTACTCCAATCATTTCAAGCATCAGCTTAAAACTGTTTTATCTTAACTCTCTTTTCCACACACTGAAATTTTCATCTAGCTTTGACCATATCAGTAAATCATCTCAATGTCTACTTATTCTGATGTTTATTCAGGTTTAGTTCTATATCCATTAGTTCAGTCTTCAGGGATATTGCTTGGTCTGAGACTAAATTCAGCTTTTTAAAGGTCAATGAACAGCCACTCTACAAGTTATTTATACAGAATATTCACAGGAAATTAATTGCATAAATGCATGCACTTTTAGTAAATAATCCATTTTATACTGCTTTAAGAAATGCATGATTGACATGAATATGTCTCTTGGCATATTAATCTGTTTTATAAATATTGGAAATCTTAATTACCAGGGGTAAAATGACCATAATACAGATGGAGAAAATATGCTAAATAGAAAACTACTCTCTGTGAGTGAAATTTAATTATTCTCCAGAAGTCTCAATCCTTACATTGTAGAAACCATGCAATCCCTTCTGAATACAACTAAAAATTGTAAATTCAGTAATGGTAAAATTGTTATTATCCAACACTTCATCTTAGCTCCATCTTTGTGTATCAACTTCCTTAATCTTTGGGTTGCAGTAGATGCTAGAGCTCACTGTGTCATTGTGGCATTCTTATGCTCTTCATAGGTGGAAATAGAGGCATACCTGATTCTAATAAGCGACATTTGTTGCTAGGGTAGGAGGTTTTCACAGGATTATATGCAAAAATAAAACATAAAATAGGAGCCTTAGCTCCTTGACATAATCCTTTCCTGACAAGGTTGAGATTTCTTTTTTGTTATTGTGTGAGCTCAGCAGATTCAGCCTAAGCACAGCTCGTCAGCTTTCTATTTCTGCTGTCACTGGGTAAGCATATGTCACAATCCACTGAACACCTCAAAGTCATTTACCAGCCCCTTCTTAAATCAGTTCTGTAACAGGATTTTCACAGGTGATGCAAACTACACACTGGCAACTTCACATTATTAAGCTGCCTGAAAGTCCTGCCCTGGGCCAGGACAAAGGGTATCCATGTTTTGCTCCTTGTGCAAGTATTCACACATGATAGCCCCAGTGCCATAATGCTGAAAGAAGAAGGAGCTCTCTGAAGTTTACAGAGCACATTCATACACTGACATAAATGTGCCACCTCAGGGTGTCAGACACTGCCCTCCCCCTGCTTGCAGTCCCTATGGATGCTACCAGGACATCAGGCTTGCAAGGTGAATCCTTCCTTCAGATGAAATCACAGGAACAGGAGCTTTCTCCAAAGGCAAGAAAGATGATAATCATCCATGTCCATCTCAATTTCTTCAAGAATTTAAACAGTTAAGCAGATATAGTAAAATATATAAACCCCAAATCCTAAAATGCAATATAAGCTATAAATGAGAAAACTTTCTGGCAGAGCTTCACAACCTGTGAAATGAAACCTTCAGGGCAAGATGACAACAGTTTGTGGCACAAAGCGTGGTCTGGGCATAGCCTGACAATAAGGGCAGGCTAGATGGGAGTAAACTCGGTCTTGAAATGCTAAAGAAGGAGAGGAATGGGTCAGAAAAAAGAGGAAAGAAGCTGATTTAATGGTTGGCCTTGACATAGACCTTAACCTGACTGGTCCTTTGGCAACCAGAATTAATGCATGGGTTTAGGAAGAGAAGTGACTTCATTCTCTTAGACACACGTGCAGACTCTAGGACAGAACATTCAAATAAGTGAGTGCAAATGATGCTTTTCCAAACATTATTTTTGATCAGTTTGCTTAACTGTCAAAACAATTTCTCTGTTTAATATTCCAGAGGGCTTCCATGGGGGTCAATGGTAATGAAGAAATCCTGACAAGTGAGTAGATTACTTGTTTCTTTCCTAAAACATGGTCCTGAGTAGGACACTAGCTGAACTCTCTAATAAAGCACCATTTTTATTTCCTAAAGGACCTGTAATTGAACTTAGCCCAGTTACTGCTGCTGAAGCTGTAACACACTGCTGTACAAACTTTTGACACATTTTGTGCTCATTAGGTTTTCTTTAATTTCAAAGATGCCTAGGGCATCTTTGCACACAAACAGGATAAATATATGGTAAATACATAGAAGAAACTACTCAATTCAATTTTTTAAGGGAATAATGTGTTTGATATTACTACATAGGCTTGATTTTGTTGTGTGGATGGGTAAAGTACAAAACCATAAATAATCTCTGTTTTTATAATACAGCTTTTTCTTTGATGCTGCTACAAAGTCCTAATGTTGCTGACTTCAGTACTGTAGCAATTATTCATATCATCATACCAATAAAGACTGAGCAAGCTCGGTCCTTAAATGCACTCCTCAAAGACATGAAACACATAATACAATCAGTTGCACATGATCAAACAGGTGTTTAGTATGGACTTCAATGGCAGCTTGCATCTCTAGATGGAAGAAGTCTTTGATCTGTGTATCAAAGCACAATGGTAATGAGTGTGCTCACTGAACTATACCTTGGTGCTTCAGGTACATTTCACTCCCCTGAATGCTGAAGCCATTAAACAGAACTTCAGCAATACTACTAATTAGCAAATAGCTGTCTCAGAGTCTCAGCATTTAACTCTATTTTATATTAATTTGAGAGCATCACCAACTCGGTTCTTGTACACTCTAAGTTCTACTTGTGGTCCGTCCTGACACACTAATGATTGATGTACTGCTCAGACATGGTGTTAGAAAATGAGACAGTCTCTTGCTGCACCATAGCCAACATGAGCAAGGACCACTGATAAGTCTGGGTGCTTAACAGTGCTGACAAAGCTGGTCAGAAGTGTCTATTCATGGCTCTCAGTTCCATTGCTTAACCACATCTGTATGGTTTATCAGTGCTGTATGCCTGTCAGAGATGCTGCAGAAGGCTATAGAGAGAAAACAAATTAAGGACAAAACATGAGATATAACTGTCACTGGTTTTGAAAATAAAATCTCTATTCTTGCTTCATTGTAATGCTGTCTCTCATTCCAGTGGAAAGTTAATTTTACAGCTTACAAACAAGCTTACTTATGCAAAAGATGATTTGGCAAAGTACTCCTGGATTCTGCAGAGACATTGATAATCTGCCTGAAAAGAAACGTTATCTTCTCAATGAGGCTTGTTTAGAGGAA
>VZTZ01008454.1:0-90348 GCA_013400955.1 Drymodes brunneopygia | reverse complement strand
GTATTATTGATAAGATTTACCTGTGGCAGCATTAAGAACTGGTTTGACTTGCAAAAATAATCAAACTGGTGTGGCATTCTTGCCTTCAAGCCAAGACTCATCTTGTGTCCTTCATGAGTATGTTCTTCACTTACCCAATTTGATGCTAATCTGCCATTCTGCAATTCCATTCCAAAAATAAAGAGGATCCCTTTGGTATTATTATTTTTCATTTCCTCAATATTTGTCTTTGCTTCTTCAATATTATTATAGTCTTATTGTTTTATAAGGTCAGGATGATTGTTCTGATGCAAAGACTTCTTTCTGATAATTTTTCTAGCCTAATGTCATAAACATTTAGAAGTTGCACATTCATCATTCATGTGCCTCTACCACTGTTTCTGCATTCACTGTATCTGAAGTGCTACTCTGGAGTTCCTTAGCTTTGCTGCCTGAAGCTGGACTGATACTATTCCCTATCACTGAAAAGTCCCAGAGTGTTAACAGTTTTAAAGGCAGCAGTATGTCAAACATGAGCCTCAGGATCTTTAACATGAAAAAAGTCTATGAGTGTCATGGAATAGCTTAAATCAAAACTTCCCCCAGCACAGAAAAGGAGGTGGAGCCAGAAATGAGGCATCCTAAAGGAGGTATTACAGTTTCCACCTCCAAAAAACTCATAAAAACCAGGTGAGCACCTGGAGAAGTTCTCTTTTCTGCTTCCGGTGGACTTACAGGACGTGCCTTTCCTCCTACCCTGCACCACGCTGGTGTGGAGGAGGGAGGGGGGAAGAAGAGGAGAAGGAGCCTGGGCCCATCTTCTAGTTTCCTTGGTGCAGCTCTATGAGGAAGGTAACTGAAAGAGTTTCACTCCGCTCCACTCAGAGCTAAGAGGGGCTTTATTTCTTCTATTTTATTTTATCCAGCAAGGGAGCCTGGCTGACTTGTTCTGCATAACCCAGGCCTGGCCTTTCCATTTCGCGCAGCAGCTCCGGTGGGAGGGGACTGAGACAGTTTTGCTCAGCTCCACTCTGAACTGAGAGACTTTACTTCTGCTGCTCCCGGCTGAGGAGCCTCGCTGGCTGCACTCCGCCTGGCTTGGGCCGGGTCAATTTTCTCGCGGCGGGGAAGGGGCCGGGCCAACCTCATGGAGCCTGGACACATCTTCGCCAGTGAGCCCCGCGGCTCAGCTTGGCATGGGAAAGGGCTTGGACAGTTTCTTGCAGCCCAAACACAGCCACGCCGGCCCCGGCAGCTNGACCATCATATGTCCATTTTAGTAGCCCTGAGAAGCTACTGAAAATGGGAAGGGTTTTTTCCCACACAAGCAGATCATCCTCCAGGTGGTTACTTGCTGGGAAGCTAGCACCATAGGAACTGCATTTCCTATGGAGAATCAACATGATAAACCAAGAGAAGGCTTCTCTCCCTTACATGGGTCGGGAGGGGACTTGTTCCAGAGGTGGTTTCTTTAACTACAAGTCAAAGTGTTGCCTTTTATTTGGTCAGTAGGAAAAGAACTGAGAAGGTGGGGGGCGGGGAGAGTGTTCTAAAGGGTTTTTGTTCTGATTCCTGATTATCATTGTTATTACTTGTTTTAAGTCTGTTAATAAATTTCTTATTCTTTAAAGTATAAACCTGCCTTGCCTACTATTAATCCTTATCTCACAACAAAATCAGGTGATTTTGGTGGGTGTGCTGGTGTTTAGCCAAAAAAACTGCTACAATAGGTGTTTCTGCCCGGTTTTCAATTCCCCAAACCTCTAAACCGCAACAACAAGACACATCCTACATACTGTTCCATGAACCTAACTTGCTCTTTTTAGTTTGTGCTGATGAAGGTTATTTCTCTTAGAAGAAGGATATGCTGTAACTAGTAAAGATTTGTAGCTACAGTGCTGTTCTCTAGATTTCAAAAGATTTGAAATAAGAGGGTTTCTGCCTCCCACATAGGAAATCTCTAGTCAGTGAAACTGGCTGAGGTGTAGAAATCAGCAAAAAAACAATTTGTTGCTGAATAGATAACAAGTGTCAGCTATTTCCAAAGGAGAGAAAAAGAATTGCAGAGAGCCTCTAACATAAAACCTTAGTCCTGAAACACAGCAAGAATAAAAAGGTTTTGGACTGTTTCCTGCCATTCCCAAATGTAGAACCCTGCACACTGCATGCATTCCATATGGAGATCCTCTGCTGGAAGTCAGCAAGAGACAATAACTTCACTAGACAAATAGCTGCCTCCATCCAAAGAATAATGGCTGCACTGCCTCTAGAAGAATAAGCATCGTGCATGTCCCAGAATTGCTTCTTAATAAATTCTTACGTGTTCTTATCTCCGATACTGAAAATTAACCAGGGTATTTGGAAATAGTGCTACAAAGCATGAACTTTTAAAGGTGACTTTGTAAAGTCTAAATCTGTTGAATTTCTATTTCAGAAAAGCATGTGGGCAATTTACTTTCATGACAAAATTGTAGTTGGACAAGACTAATGTGACAGTGACAAAAAAAGCCCAAACAAAACAAAACCACTAAGATGCAAACACAAAGCACTAATTCTCTGGATAAAATTTTTCTTTTGAAATTTTAAAATGAGCATTCAAAGGTTCCTTTGAGGTTTTTTGAGCAATTAGTTTCTTAACAGAGGAATTTAATAATCATAGACAATTTAAGGGAGATTTGTCAGGGGAAAAAAGAGAATATAGCTTCTTGTGAGACACTTTCCACACATTCCAGTTAAATTATTTCCTTCTGGAAAGAAATCACCAAAAAATTAGAAGTAGACAACATCTTTCTCAGGAACCGTTCAGATATACTATAAATACAGAAAGGGTACAAGTATTAAGGTCCTCAAAGAAGACAAATTCTTCCACAAAGTTTCATCATTCTGACCGACTGCAGGGCTAGGGCAGAAGTAGCACGTTACAAAGACATTTTTTCACGTAAAACCTTGACCCAATTCAAAAATCTTTCACTGTCTCCATTTAGACTACAATTTCCCATTGGCATGGTTATATTTTATACTGAACTACCCAAAACCCTTACAGTCATTTTTATTTTTAAGGATATGCTACTGATAATTAGCTCAAGGACCATACAAAGTTTCTATTTTTGTAGGAATTATAAGGATATTGTTCTACAACTTGTGGGATAATATAATCCCAGCTATGAGATAAAGAAAATTATAAAAGTGAGTATATATATTCTATTCTTCAAGGATATACACATAGTAAAATAAATGAATTAGGGTGCATTTCAGACAATGGATAGTTAAACCAAGAATATGATGAGAAAGCATTTCATTAAGGAGGATTTCTGTGTAGTCTGCCTCTCATTTCTTTGCTTTCTAGTCAGACTTCTAATGAACTACTGGTATACCCATAAATTACATAAAATTATAAATGTGCTATATATTATAAAAGAAATATTTTATTGTTTGAAGTGACTACTCCAAACAAATCTCAGCTGCAAAAAACTCACTTTGAAATTGATTTACTGATCTCATTTTAAAAGTTGCATTAATAATATCTCCTTATCATCTGTATAGTGCAGCTCTAATAACAGCATTTTTAAGTGTGGAATATCCAATATTCAAGTCCAATGAGATCACAGAATTAACTAGGTTGGAAAAGACCTTTGGGATCATTGAGTCCAACCTATGATCTAACACCACCTCATAAACTAAACCATGGCATTAAATGATTAGAAATTAGGAGATTGTGGGAAAAATACAGAGGAAATCTCTAGAAATGAGCTTAACACTCTAGCTCACAGTTTACACTCAAAATCCTGCAATGCAACCACCAACACACTAAAGTATTTGAAGGAAAAGACTTCATAAGCTTCATGCAACTTCCCTGTGGAAGGACTATGAACAAACTAACAGCACAACCATTTCTAATTAGAGCTGAAATGTCAGGTTTAAGAAGTAAGAACATCTTCTCCTGCAGCTGGTGAATTGACAGAAGAACAGAAAAGCAATGTGAACAATAACTCAAACTGTCATTTCTGATTTAGCAGTAAATATATTTACGATGGTATGTTAAAAGAATATATCCATGCCCAAAGACCTTGAGCAACCATATATTGAATAAAACTGCATGATGAAAGTCTAAATCTCCCACTTTGCACCACATTTAAGTTTTCTATGAATCCACCCTTTTATATTACAAAAGAAAACCCCACAAATTTTTTTAGATAGAATTGAGAGATATACTGAATGAGGAATACAACAGAAGAGAATATTGCCTGTTACTAAGCATACCATGGGAAAATTTCATCAGTCTTCAAATTCACTGAAACTCTATTATTTCCTTGATATCAATGCAGCTGTCAGATTTGCTAGAGGACCAATTTTCTCTGAATGATACATTAAGCCCAAGAGAAGATTCTTACACCTGAAATTTTGACTGGTGAAATAGTCTGAACAGGTCCCGATTTGTCTGTCTGGTAGTTAACCAAGAAGTTGAGAACTTCTACCATACCAGATTATCAAGAATTTGGGTTTAATTTATGAGAAAAAGTTTGATACAACTGAATTATGATTAAACACACTGAAACAATTCACGATTCTGCCTTTAATGGTGCGTATTGGAAGATGGAATGTTAATTAGTCACCTTTTTATTTTTTTTTTTAATCCAAGAAACATGCAGGTGGGACCAGAAGTACATTGCTCCCTCACTGCTCTTTCCCTTCTGGTTCAATAAGGAGCTGCCAACTGATTTGTTTACTGGAAAGGTCAAAAGGCCAGAGGGAAAAATTAGAAAGGATAACTGCACATAGCTGAATACTTAGTCATTAAGATGAAAGGTGATGTCAGCATTTTCACCACTGCTAAACAGAAAAACATACTTTTTTTTTTGTAAGACTAAAATCGTCCATTCTGGCGATATTGCAACACAGTCCCTTCCCAGTGTGCTCATCTGAACTAGACAGCTGTGTTGCCCACTGTGCTTCACCCTGAGCTGAGTTTCTGTTATCTTAGCATGCTTGAGAAAGTGGTTTCTCCTGGAGGTAGAACTATAACAAAGCATTGGGAGAAGTGATTTTGTAAGCCTCACTCACGGGAAAACAAGAGTAGTACTGGCCAAAAGTCTTGGCAAATACTGGGTCGTAAAATAAATGTTGCATGATGTCAGTCTGGGTGGAAGGAACTGGAAATTGTCTTCATTCCACATTTGGAAAATAGCTTCAGTGGAAGACTGTTGAGAAAAGGAGATATTTTAGAAATGTTGACTCACTCTGTTTTGACATTTCATTTAATGTCAACTTTTATTTCTGTTTTGAAATGGTATTTTTCATTCCCAAATTTCCTTCTAAAGGGAAGGTTAACAAACATTTCAACTGACATCTCCAAAGATGTGGTTGTTTGAGGTTCTTTCCCCAAACAGACTTCAAATTTACTTTTTTTTCAATACCAAAACAAGAAGTCTACTACATGAACAGGTTTAATTTAAAGGCTTAGAAAACCAAAGCCTGTGGAGATCTTTGAATTATCACATCAGAAGATTACTAACATTCTGTTATTAAAAAGACAAAAAAAATCACAGAAGGCCTCCTCTCTCATCTTTTCCTTCTCCCAAATCCCAGTAGTTTTCCTCCTTTATCTGGGATGCATTTTCTCAGTTCTGTTTGTAAGCATCAAGACCTGTCTCCAAGCAGCTTTTTTGCTGAAATCTTCCTCTTTTCGCAGTAAATCTATTAACTCCTTCCATGTACATTTTCTGTGTTCAAAGGTCTTCTCTACCCTTACCATCATTTCAGCCTGGTGGATGTCTGGACTTCAACTCAGTTGGACCCAGGTCAATTCCACAGCCTCTTTCTGAGTGACATTATGTCCCAGTTCAGCAAGATGTTAATGGAGAACAGTGAAAATAATTAAGCAATCCAAGCATTCATACACGTAACTAATTAGTCTAGGAGAAGCAGGAAGCAGACAGTATGTTCTGAATAAGTTCTGTTAATGAAGAATGGTCTGACAGAGACAATTCTAATTGCACCATGGTATGTCTAATCTAATTATGTTAATAGTTTATTTGCACTCTAAATCATCTCTGTCAGTTCAGATATGGAAATCTGTTAGATATCACACAGTGCCTAGTGAAATCTAATGAGAACATCTCTCTTCCCTGAATGCTCATTCTATCTGAGCATGAGTATTGCACTGCTCTGAATACTAGGCCACTTGGGAATTCCTTGTTGAAAATGCTCTGAGTATTTTCCTTGGGAAAGACCAGTTCATCACAGAAGAGTGTTTGCAGGAACATATTTGAGAGACTCCTCAGGCAGGTTGCTCTAAATTGTTCCTCCTTTGGGACTTGTAGTCAGTAGTACTTTGGAATACTTCTAAAGCCAGGACCAAAAGATTACCATCTGCATAAGGAATATTCATCCCACAGTGGTTATTTTTCTTATAAATATATTCTTAACACCAACTCTTATAATAAGCCTTCACCAGCCAGGGCTATTCTTCATTGTACTACACAGAGCAACCTCATTCAGGGACTGAAACATCTACTCTACATCACTTAGTGTTGGTGGAGAGAAGGTGGATGCAGTACTTGAAAGATTCTGGAAATCAAGTGATGCTGACAATTAGAAAGTTAACCCAAGAGCCTGAAAAGCTATAACCTGTACCAGTTTTCAACTGCGTGATATTGCTAACAACTAGGCAGAAAATTATCCAGAAAACTTGAGAGTATTCTCCTCTTTGAGCAATAAAAATGGTCAAGGAAAAAGGGAAGACAGTTTCTTGACAGAAAACCAGACAGTCAGACTAGACAGAGGAAGAAAACCAGGTGCCATGTAACAAATGGTCATGCTAACCTCAGCCATTACAGGTGGACTATTACCAATTTTATAAAAAGCATATCATAAAGATGTGCTTAGCTTCATTTAAGAAATGTAATTTTTAAATCAGTGTAGCAATGAAAAGAAATAATAAAAGCAAAATCCTTCAGTACAGCATAAGGGGCAGGAAGATATTAGGCATCTCAAAGGTAAAAAAAGTATGACAGCAACCACAGTACTGCTGCATTCTGTTCAAGTCACGTGTATTCAGAGCTGCATAAGTAAAAGGTGTCATGTTATACTGCAACAGCCAATACTGAAACATCCCAGAAACTGCTCAGATATCTAGAGAGTCAGCTAAGAGACTTTAGGTGAGAGAGATCCCAAAAGTATGTCCAGTTCTGTCAGGTGTGTGTGCGTTTCAGAGCTTCATTTACCCACACATACACACTTAAGAGACAATTTGGGAGTCTTCAGTGTATTCCAGCTGGTCTCCATGGCTGTGGATATTCCATACACCTCTATCACAGTTGTCAGGCCCTTAGGGAGCTGGGTGGCCCTGGCATGCTGCACTGGGTACCTATGTGAACTGTAAATATAAAGCCTCATAGCAAGATGCAGGTTCCAGAAAGGCCAAACCTGGTTGGGATCACCAGGAAGGAGTCCCTCCAAAGACCTGCCTCTCCATTAGTCATTAAGGGAAGAAGGGAGCACGTACAGAAAGTATTTCCACTTTTGAAATGAGTGGAAGAACTCTGAGACTGGAGGCGTCAGCTGAGTTACAATCCTGAGATGCCTGCAGAGAAGCTACATGTTCACAGAAAATCAGACTGATGACTATTCCTATAGTACAGTAGAGCTGTAGGTGGCAGCTCTGCATTCATGGAAAATCAAATTTCAACATAGGCATAAACTCTTCTTTTGAGGTGTGCACGGAGAATGTTACCAGTGTCTTAATAACTGTAGGAAGCATTTTATGTTGACCTTGAAAAGAAGAGCTCTGAATGACATTCTTGTTGAGACACAATCTGATTTGTCATTCCTTTTGCACCATTAACCCAGACTTCTCCTATTCATTGCCCTGTCTGTAGCAGAAATATCTACCTACCAAGCAGCTGCCCAGTCCCATCTGCCTTCCTCATACCCAGTGTAGTTGGTAATGTCACTAACCAGCAACCTGGTTGATCTGTCTGGAAAATTTCTGTCCAAGGAAGAATATCCAAGAAATGTTGCACAACTACTGCAAAAGTTTTTGGGCCCAGAGGCCTCGCTCACACTCAGTTGGATAGGAAAGCTTCCTAGCTCCTGTATTTGGGCTGTGGGAGAAAATTACAGTGGAAAAGTGCCTGCAGCCTAAATGCTTAAAATATTCAAACTTCCATTATTATTGTCAGTTTATTGACCAATGTTCTGAAAATTTCCAGTAATGGAATCTTTTAATCCATTTCTATGAAAAGAGCTGGATGATCACTACTTATTGTGTCAAAGACCAGGTTGTGTGAGAGGTACAGTGGAACATCTTGAGCACCATCCTCTAAATCTAATTATATGGAGACAGGCAATAAGTCACACTTCAAGATGAAATTCTTAATGAGCAGTTTAACTTCTACCAGACAGACTAGAAAATTCAAAAGCCAAACTTTGCTGAAAGACAGGCATTCAGTAACAAGATAGGAAAAATTCAGGAATACAATCCCCCAGGTAGTGCCTGGCAGACATANACAAAAAAAAAAAAAAAAAAAAAAAAAGAAAAAAAAAGGAAAGAACAGTGATACTAGAAACAAACAGGTCAACAAGAATCCTTTGTATCCTCTGAGAGGGACATATCAGAAAGAGAATTATTCTCTTCTTGCTGCAGACTTTGTTTATGATAGTTTTACTTTTGCCGATCCTCAAAAAGTTCAACAAACCCTTCCAAATAATGTAACTTAAAAAAATGAGAAGTTTTATATATGTACTATAGATGTACTTCCTAGCAAATATATGTACTAATATTTACAGGTTTATGTAAATGCGTACTGATACCATTCACACTCTCAGTATTGTTAGATTCACCAGGACACTGAGGTTTTCCAGGTGAGGCTAGTGGCTCTCTGGAGCTGTATGTGCACAGTCACTAAGTATTTTGCTGAGGAGAATGGACCATTCAAAGGTTTGACTGTACCACCGTGAATCAAGACTGAATATATATATATATAGGTCTTCAAAATCTTTTCTGCTCAGATTGCATTTTCTTCCAAAATATATTTTAGACTGGAGGGAAAAAATGACAATGGCAGGAGCATAAACCTTTGTAGGTTTAGAGCCTGTGTTTATTTGTCTACCTTATTTTTCCTTATCTCTGCACGGATACCTAAAACTAGTAACTTGAGTAGATAGGATTTTTGAAGATGGGAATTCACATGAGGGGAAAACTCTTTGGACCTTATTTACTCTCTCATAAGGTAACCAACACTCACGAGTTCATGTGGAACTCAGCTGCACAAAAACTAAGTGTGTTTTGCAGATATAGGCCTTGATTCTGCAAAAAAGGTACAACTTTGCTCAGATAAATAAATGGAACTGCACATGAGTTCAAAGGTACCCACATACTTGCAGAACTGAAGTTTCACTTTCATCCTTAATAGTGACATCCCAAACCTTTCTTCCACACAGGTTTTATTTGGATTTTGCCCCTCTAAAAGATGGAGAAAAGATCTGAAGCTCTCTAGAAGGACTTTTCTCTCTAAATATCTTGGATTACTATAGCTGTTTTGAAAAAGAAAATCTATTCATTTCTGATAAGCACATGGTCTTATTTGAAAATAATTTATGCCAACTGCTTTAACATTCTTCCCATTTATACAATAGATTTCAGTGATAATACTGCCTCCATTTAAAGCTGATTGAGAGTGGATAATACCCACATTTTTGTTACTTATAATTCACTAATACTAACATTTCAGCCTTCCCCAGTCCTTCTGTTGTCTTTATTTCAGTTTAAAATTACTCAACTTTTACACAGAGCAAAACATTTCATGTTTGTAACATTTTCTAGCCATTGTAATGAGAACCATCAGAGCCTTCCTGCTGGGGCAAAGGCACTTGTAACAAAAGTCCCTTGCATCAAGGACAGGCATTTTTCTTCTCATGCAAGAATTCATCCAAATGCTCATATTCTGGGCCCCCTATCCTAAGAAATAAAAAATGTTTGCACAGTGTTACTAAGACTAGGTCAGTAAACTTCATCAGTCCCTTCTTCTGCACATTTCACCTTAATAGCACGTCTCCTTCTCTGTCACGCATTTCTCCAGAGACTACAGGAATTTTACCTCACAAGGACTCCAAGAGTTACAGCCAAGGAAATCTAATAAAAACAGCCCATTAAGAAGTTCTAGAGTCAAGTTAAGATTCTCTTCTTTGCCCCCAGTAGTGACAATAAATACTCTTATACTATTTTTCCACAGGATTCCCCATGGACAACAAGACTAATTCATGTTGTAGAATAGTCTTTTGTTTCTAGGAAACCTGTCATGTATTGTAGGAGATGGAAGATGCATTGAATGAAAAGGGAAAACAGGTTAAGGGAGTAAAATGGTGTCCTAGATAACTCCATTCTACCCAGATGCCTACTACAGACACCAAGTAAATAATTTATCATAAAAATGTTTGGTTCATCATAGTCTTCTTTAGATTTTAAGGCTCATTTTTTAGACACTTGAGATCTGGCTGTGGAAGTACTGGGTGCTCAGTCTTGCAACTGAAATTAATCATAACTAAGTTCTTGCAATATAAAATTTTTCTTTAATGAGAAATGCCTTGGAGAAGGTTAAAAAAACAAAAATGCACCAGGCTACAAATCCCCCTTTCATTTCTGAAGAACTGCATGAAATATTAGTTTTATTTTTTCAATAACAGCAAGAAAAGATAAGCATAGATTTTTTTTTAATTTCAAGGGAAACAATTGAAGAGTCACTCAGAACATAAAAATTCTATTCTAAATCATTACTCTTTAGATGTCAGAAAATTAGTTCAGGTGTCATAGCTATTTATTATAGGGATTGATAGAAATGGATTTAGGGGAATGAATAAGTGGCTGAAAATATGAGTTGATAATCTGAGGCCCATTGAAATCCGTGTTGCAAACAGACTCAGAAGTGAAAAAACCTCACTCACCCAATATTTGTTAAGGAACTGAAGCCCAGTGTTTTTGTGGCAAAAATCACTGACCTCTACTACTTCATTTCAAGAGAACTCAGTTATCTGAAACAATAATAAGTTATTTTTTCCCTCTGTGGAACAGTCACCAGAAAGCAATATATTGCACTGCTTCATAAAACAAAAAGGAGCCAATACACCACAGCACCCTAAAAGTACCACTGAAAACTGAAAAGTTCAGTTGGTCAAGAATATAAAACTGTAATTTCGTTTATAGAAAAAATTGTTTTTTTCCACAGGAAATTTTTTTATTCTTTTTTTTCTCCTCTGTTTCGGTCAGAAGGAAAAAAAGAAAACATTTCTTTTAGGTTTGTCTGAATCTAAATATTTCAGTTGTCAAATTGAAATAAGCTACTATTTCTCCTCTTTGATATACTACCTATTTACCTATGTAATAAAGTCCCCAAGTCTGGCAGAGTGTTTTTCCTCCTGATGCAGTGGGTAGGGGGAAGAAGGGAAGAATCAGAATGCTTATAGATAATTGAATACTTAAATACAGGTATTTTTGAGGAAAATACACACTTATTTATGGCAAAGATTTATTTGTCATAGAGTTGTATCATTTAGTCTCTTGGAATTTTATAGCTGGGTTTTATACTCAAAGAACAAATATTTCTTTGCCGGTGCTTTATTTAACCAAGTAATAATAGAAAAGCCCATCAGGTTATTAGTTTATTAGTTTAATTTAATGGGACAAAGAGCAGGCTATAATTTATATTTTCCTGAAGTTACAGGAAATATTGCTTTCTCCTTTAGGCATCCTGTCAACACAAAAAAAATGCTTGTCATACAACAAAAATAGAGTATTTGGCAAGCACAAGACAGATCTGGTTTTGTTGGTATTTTAATTACATATTTTACAAAAAGTCCACCTTCATCAGCTTGGACTTTTCAAGTCCATCTTATAAATAGCTCCCTTGATGGAAATTACTCAGTGACCTACCTGACCGCACGAACAGCCCACACCTCAGCTGTTGCACACCAGAATGGCTCACAGCTGAGGATCAGGACTAGCAAGAAACCTGAGGACTGTGACAGAATGTTTCTCTAACACTTTCTATCCTCAGACTCTCTTGATCCAACTCTATTTCATTACAGCAGCAAAAGAGCAGCATAAATCTGATTGTTTTTCCTCTTTAACAGGAATATTTTGATTTACTGGAGGACTACTGGTGGAATATCAAAAAAAAAAAAAACCACACCATAAGAAAATTTTACATTAATTTCAATTAGTGGCACAGCAGAATTCTGCAGATGTCTGTGTCCATCTAGAAGATGAATTTTCCATTCCAGACAGTGTCTTCGTCTTTTTTTAAAATGCAGTTTTTAAAATAAGAAGAGAGAAGGAAAGACTGTATTTCCCCAGGGAACTGACACTGAAGGAGCCCAGTTTCTGATGGATTTAGATGTTGCATAATTTTATATCTCACAGGCTATGTACACTGGAAGAAAAGTAAGTTCCAAGTTTTACACTGCAAAATAGGTCATTTAGGGCATACATTGATCACATCTTAGCTCTCTGACAGGACATGACATGAGCTCATAGCATGGCTTGGATACAGCAGGGATTGTAGATACAGTTCTGCTTTGCTGCTCTCGGTACACAAAGCAGTGCATTCCTTCTCTGTGCCCCTTGTCAGATCTTTCCTGGAATCCTGTGACCTGAGTACTCACAGTATAACAAATCCTCAACTGAGCAACTTCTACAGACTTTCCCCTCCACTGGCTACACATTTTCACAAAGCTTTGAGAGTTTAATTATCTGTCAGGCTTCTACCTGCTTGCAAAATTTGGCTGAAATTATTGAAGAAGACAGCTGTTAGTGGTTGGGAAAGCTGGAGGAAAGGGAAATGTGCTGGTTACACTCCCAGACATGAAAAATGCACTTAAAAGAAAAAAGGCAAAGCAAACAAAAAATTCCAACTAAGTTCCACACATAATACATTCCATAAAAGCTGCAATGTGTAACCCAAACTGGCAAAACGTGCTTTGCCATATATTATCAGATAATGTGCAGAAACAAATGGATTATTCATTACAAACTCCAATGACTAATGTGTTTTCAAACTCATATTGCTTTTTCTTATAGCTGTAAAAAGATTGCTTTGTTTAAATGCATGAATTGTAGCTTCACAAAGATTACTAAATAATTTTAACTACATCTTCAGCATTAGAAGAGTCAAAATTTCCCCTCAGACTGGCTTCATGCTGAACCCAAGTTGACCTAAACCAATAGAGAACATTATTTGCATGTTCCTAAAAGACATAGTGGATGATAAAATTCCTATACTTATTTGCAGCCACAGGCATGGAAAACTTTATTTAAACTACTGCTCATTATGGTTTTGTCTCACCTCTAACACATAATTACATTATAATATATATTCTTATTATAGTGTACTACAGACATAAGTAATGATCTATGGATATACCAGGGCAAGACACTGAGCCTTTCAGATACCATCAGGGCACTGTGATAATAAAAATCTCAGTGTAAAAGCATAGATCTTCTAGTGTCCTTTTACTAAAGGTTCTTCCCCAAATGAATGTCACAAAAAATAAATATTCACTCTGTATCATCTATATATGTCCCCAAAAGATACACCAGGACTTTTGCAAGTGGTCATTGTCAGTTGCTGGTTTACAGGTTATAAGTTGTTCCTCTGTCAGAGCCAGTAAATTTTAATTTTTTTAATGAAATCCCAATTTAAATTTTTCAATATAAGCAATATTTACCTCTTTTTCCTCGATCCTGGATACCAAAAATGCACCCTCTGCCTAAGAATAGCTTCTGCCCTTTCGTTTTTAAAGTGGTGTTTTGTGCACTATGGCAGACATCTCCTGAAACTTGCGTTTCTATGCCCAGTTGCCTTTCCCTATGAGCCCTTAACTCCTCAGCTTTTCCCCTCTCAAAAATAACTAAAGAAAAAAAAATCCTTTTTCCCCATCTCCACCCCCCCTCAGCAGCAATGCAACTAACACAGGACAAAAAAAGTCTTTTTTAGTTTCCAAAGATGGGTAAAACCAGACTCTACTGATAATTACCTCCTCTCTGAGCTGTCAGTAATCAAAGCTAAACTTTTGCTCAGAGGAAGTTTCCTTCAGAAAATACTGAATCCTGGCTGGTTCCAATCATACCATTAAATAAATAAAAGGTATTTAAATCAAGCTGCTGTCTAAATTGTACTAAATATTTTTTCCTGCATGAAGAATCTCATAAGACTGCAGTTGGGCCTATAACCCAGTCTAAGAAAGGTTTCTCAATTACTAGTTATTTGAAATTGCACAGTGTTTGATGATCTCTTACTATTTTCGTGAACTTTGCTAAAATGAGACTGCTTGAGAGCTGTCTGGTGAAACTTTCCCAAGAAGCATATATAAGATTACTGCCATAAACGATTTTTCAGGCTGCATCTTAAATCCATAAAAAAACTAAAGCCACAACAAGAGCTCTTGGGATAGATTTATTGTTAAAATGTACCTTCATCAGACTTTGCAAGTTAGCTGAAATCCAAATACTTCCTGGCACCTTGCTCAATTTTATAGAAATCTGTCAAAAGCTTAGAAAATTGGGAGCCTTTCCACTGACAGATTGCTTAGTGTCATGTCAGGTACTGAAATCTGGAAATGCTTACAGATAACCACAATTCCCAGCCTCATTCTCTTCAGACAAGGCCTCCACATCTCTTCTTTTAAAACTAAAGCAGCATCAGTTTTTAAAATATCAGGCTCAATGCAGTGGATTTAAACAATGACCTTCATTTGATAGATCAGTGCCCAAAGCAGGGCATCAGCCTTGTATTTACATTTCCAGCCTCCCCCCAGTTCCTGCAGGAGACTGACCCTTGAAAAGTATGGCTTTCCAGAAAGCTCTTTCAGGCAAGACCCCTTGGGGACTAACTTATCAAAACAGACATGAAAAATAAAAGTTACTAATCCCACATAGTTTCTCCCACCTTGGCTGTGCCTCTCCCTCCTCCTTCCTCCCTGTGTTTATCAGTCAGTAGTAACACCTTGCATTTCAGCCTCTTTTATAGCCCCAAAAATGACAGGTTTTTTTCATCTTCATAATGACAAGTTTAACAGACAACAGCTGCAAAACATGATTTCTCACCTGGATCCACAGTCCTCACCATTTGAGATCCCTCTGGTGCAGCTGTTGGCCTTGAATTCTGCCATAGCTCCTCGCTGAGCTAAATGAATCTTATTCAAAAGTTTTGCAGAGCACTGGAAGTTTATTTATAGGACTAGGAGTGTAAATGTCTTTCCAAGCATACAACCACCTGCAAAGCAGTCCCTTGTTTTGTATCACTGAGGACCGCTAGGCTGACCCCCAGGACCTTAAGATGCATCATAAAACAGAATTTTTTTCAGTTGGAGAGACCTTTAAGACTTTTCACCCACCATAGACGTATCCACCATGCAATTATGTCCCCAAACAAATCTACCTCCAGCGGTGGTGACTTCACCACTTCCTTGAGCAGCCCATATTCCAATGCTCAACAGCCCTTTCAGTGAATACTTTTGTCCTTATATCCAACCTAAACCTTCCCTGCTACAACTTGAGGCAATGTCCTCATCCTATCACTTGTTACTTGGGAGAAGAGGCCAACTCCACCTGGCTACAACATCTCTTGAGTAGTTTTAGAGACAAATAAAGTCCCCCTGAGCCTCCTTTTCTCCAGGCTAAACTGCTCCAGCACCCAGATCCTCATCCCCAAGCCTGTAGCATTGCATGAGGTTCTAAGCTATTTTGACAAAGTCCTGACAATTATCTGAGGATAGTGGAACAGGATTTTCTTTTGTTTCTTTCCACTGGTTTAGAAGTTGATTTCTTGTGGCTGTGCAAAAAAATCCTTAGCATGAAATTATGCAAAATAATCAGTTATGTACCTAGAGCTGGTTTCATCCCAAAATTTAGAGAATAAAAACTGGATTAATGTAACTGCAACATTTCTGCCAGGAACATAATGGAAGGAATGGGTTCAAATTTGAAAGAGTTGCTAATGAGACATTGATTAAAAATCTCATCCATAATGCTGGAAAAACTCAACTAAACAATCTGATGCTCAAGAAGCTAATCTAACATGAATCAGCTGGCTTAACAAATGATATTAATTTAAAAAGAGAAAAGAAAAACACCAAAATGGTAGGTAACCAGGGAATTCATCCACTGTGCATAGAAAAACACATTATTTCATACCAAAATTATAACATTTTACAGTCCTGTCTTGGGGATACAATTTCTAAGGCCAGTTCACTGCTTTCCTTTCATGCAAAAATGGCTTCTGCACTCTTGAGTGGCAAAGTAGAGCTGTCCTGCCTGCCTGGCTCACCATGCTCCTCTTAGCTGAGCTGGTAACTCCTATTAGGCATCCCTTGCCAGTAAATGCTCTGGTTAATCTCTTCAGCTTTCCTCATTTTAGGTTTTAGCAAAACTACATGAAACATTAACAACTACTACAGTATCCTCACTTAACCTGCATGCCATTATCATGTCATTCTCTTTCTTGCCTGACAATAAGCCCTTAAGTAGCTTCTCTTGCTTCAAACAGTTTAATTAAACACACTTATGCAAACCCTCCAAATAGTTCTTCATTTTTCAGACTGCTCTTTCTGTATTGCAGAGATGGATGATGTACAGGATAGGACAACCACTTCTTTCCATCAGGAACACTTTCAGGACTGTGCCCAGCTCCATTCTGTTTGTTACTTCTCCCTGGCACAAAAGGTATTTCTCATTTGGTAACTCTGTTGTTCCCTAGACTACAGAAGAGCTGGTTTTGCTTTAACTTAAAGCCTTAGTTACCAATCTTTCATACCAAATATGTCCACAAACAGACATGAAAGTATTCAGCAAGTTGTCTGAATATCACTTTGAAAAGCATTTTAGTCTGGTGCAATTTCCCCACCTGAGGATATAATTATTCAGTGGCTGGTCGGTCAGCAAGTCCTTTAATCAGTACAAGTCATTTCAGAAGATGTACCAGCTGGTGCAATTTTCACAACACATGAAATATAAAAATGAATAAATGAGATTATGTCAAAGAAAAAGAGAGCAGACATTAAACGATGTAAAAAACCCAAAACAAAAACCCCACAATAAAAGAAACTGAAGGGTCATAGACCTTTCTTCCAGTACTCAGCACTTAAAAAAGGATTAAAAAATGACTGCCAGGGTAGAGTTTTGACACTAGGGAATTGCATTTGTGGTAGGATCAGCTCTGAATGCAAGTAAAACAGAGGAATGACAACTCTGAGGAAGAAGGAATTATTTTTAAGTGAAACTTCTGTGATGAATAAACTGTTGAGATATAGAAGGTTTTGCTCTTAACGAAGGCCAGACTGCTACAGGTACAGCAAATAGTAAATTAAATTCATGCAACAAGAAAAAAAAATCTCTAATTTCACAAAAATTACACCAGAACTTCCAGAGTCACAATGAGACAGGGAGACAGGAAAATAGAGCTTGTGTGTAGAGGAGCACTGCATAAGCCTCACTGCATGGGGTTAGGACACCACAGACTGCAAAGGGTAAGATCTGCGCATACCCCTGGAGGAAGGGCAGAAGCACAGCACTGCTTTTCTTCCCTTTCACCTGTAGCAGTCAATTAATTCTCTGGAAGAAAAAAAGGAAAAACATAGTTGGTTTCAGATGGCAATAGCTGAGGCAAATAGCACAAAGCTGCACTTCAGCCCTGCCCAGCCCTCTGAGCTGCTCAGGGCACAGTGCACCACAGACTGCCCCAGCATCCTGCTGTATCCTTCAGCATCCTGCAGCATCCTTCACCTGGGTGCTGGCTGCGTGTTCAGCTGACTGTCCTGCCAGCAGAAAGAAGTTACATCCACATGCATATGAAGGCAGAGCTCCAGGCTCATGCACCCATCATGGACAGCCCAGCCCCAGAGGGATGCCAGGAGCTTTGGCAGCACATGCTGCCAGTCAGGCCTCCTTCTCTTCCTCTGGGGAAGGGCAGCAGCTGTCAGGCAAAACGTGCTGATTTGGAAATTAATGATTCACCTTCCAAGCCAATAACTCAGCTGTGCTCTCCTCTGCCAATGCTCTCCAGAGGAGCACAAAGGGGACACTGGCTTTGTCAGGATTATGGCAAGGGAAGTTTCTTATATGACTAAAGAGTTTCTTCCACCTGTCTTTGAAAATGCAGGTAATGCATTTCTAAGTTAAAGTGATGAGTTAGGTATTACTGCAGGAAGAACAGAGTTCCTGTATAGACAAATACATAATCTTAGGTGAAGCTTTGCACTTTCAAGGTGCTTTCACTTTTTTTGACAACTTGTTTTTTGTTTCCTCAAATCTCACTACTGCAGAAACAATTTACTTTTCTTTTTCATAAGCTAATGTTGAATCAATAACTAGCTTCTGCTAGCAGTGTCTCTTACTAGATATTGTCCTGAATAGACTGTGAGCAATAGGTGTCACAGCTTTCACATGAAAGCTACTTAAGTAATAAGAATGTTCAAAATCAGGTTATTCCTCAATTTATCATTAACCTCCAGCTTGATGTGGGAAATATAATATTTTTTTTAAAAGGAGCTCAGAGATTTAGAGGGGATCTTTTTCCTCGTTTCCTTTAGCTCAAACACATTTAAGGAATGCATGGAGGCAGCAAAATATGTGATGTATGGTGGATAAATCAATAATGTAGAATAAAATCTAAGAAAGGAAAGGAGGGACATCCCATGGAAAAGATGGAATGACAGAAGACAAGGTGCCTGGAGACACCACACCACAGCCACAGTATGAGCAGCAAACAAAGAACAAAGTAGGTTCATGGGACTTCAGGCTTCAGCCTGTCATCAGTAGACAGAGGAAGACATTTTGCTCTAAATGTATTTCAATCACAAAGAGTAGTATTCCTTGCAAGCACAAGGCAGGGGCTTTTTTTTAAAAAAGATGAAAAATCTAGAGTCAAAACTGAGTTCCCACATGAAGAAGCAAAATCTTCTTTGGCAATTAGTTGCTGCCCATATAAAATACAACCTTAAAAGATGGCATCCTACCCAGTGTTGGTTTCTTCTCCAGAGCCATCAGGCTGGTACTCTCCTTGAGCAACACACTGACTTTCTAAATAAGTCATGACCCTTCTCTACGCTGCCTGATAATGTGAAGTGCTGCACTATGTGGCAGAATAGGCAATGCTATATGCCTCATAGAAAGGTGTCTTTCAAATCATGTATGCCTTAAAGTGGGATTTCTCCTCTTTTAAATGAGAAAACCTAGCAGGAGAGTTTTAAAAACATTTAGTACCCAGCCTCATCACCATCTGGTCAGATTTGATTATTATACAGTTGAGCAATCTCCTGCTAGCTGCACCACAGGGGAATTTCTTAAAAGGCTGCCATTTACCATTTATAACTGTAGCAGGGAATAAGTGGAATATATGACTAGGATTTTGTGCCAAAAGAAGGGGCTTGCTTTGGTTTAGAGACACTGATTATTTCACATGTAAACCAACAGATTTGTGTAGGTAAAATAATTTACATGAATAAAAACAGCAGGTTTGTACAGTTCCATTAAGGCTCCCTGAACTAAGCAGAACATTTACACCTGCACTATAAATTGATCGCAAGAGCTCCCAATGCCAACGTGTGTGAAAAATGGTTCCCTTTAAGAGAACAGATGCTTCAGTGGTAATAGGAGTTTCACACATAAAAAATTAAAAGTTGTGGAAGACTGTCTGTTCAGCCCCATATATTCACAATGAATATTAGAAGCTCTTAATTAAGCTCCATCCCATCACCATCAAAACTGTGTTATTACAGGAAGCAGAAGTTGCAAGAACACAAAAATAGGACAATGTTTGATCACTAAAGTAAGAACATTGTGAGTAACCATTTGGGGAGAAAACATCCATAGATCATTTTTTTCACACATAGATAAATAAGAAAAAGAACAACTGTGACTGTCATGCATCTGGAATGAAAGAGCCATTGGCTACATTACAGACCAAAAATGAGAAGCAAAACACAATGTGCTTGTCACAAACACAGAAAATCTGAGTGAACTGTCATGCCACTATCACAGAATAATAATAAACTGATATTTTCTGCCCTAGAGAATTATTTATACCTTTATCTTAAATGAAGTATGGTTCATTTGGGATTGGTTGTCGTACTCTGATAATTTTAAGAGATTCTGAGCTTTTTCTTTTCAAGTTTAAAACTTTTTAAAATACATTTTGTTGACACTTGGAATCACACATATCAGTAATGGTTTTTCCTTTCCTGCTCTGGGAGAATAACCTGGGCTAAACACACCAACTAAGTAACCTTCTTGTTCCCTCTCACTTCTGCAATCTTCTTAGTTAGAAATGTTATTATGATTTTTGGTTATGGTTGTGCAAAGACTTTGCTTTTACCTGTCAGGTTAATCATTCTCAAATGTCCAAAGCCATGCTAATCAGATAAAATCCTAATGGTTTATAACAAAACAAAGCCACCTATATCACAAGTTCATGCACAATATTATGTTGAATTATTCTCTTCATAGTATTACAGAACTATGATAAACCCCAGGACCAGATGTAACTGCAAACAATATAGTAGAAACTGAATTACTTCTTTGCTCTACAGTTCCCTTGCTAAAATGCCAAAAGCATCTAAACACGGAAACCTTAGTCAGAAACCTAAAATTGTTGCCAATTACTTAAGTATTTTTTTTAAAATTTTGTTGCCATTTCTACCAGTTATATGTATTTGATTGTAACGAAATTACTCAGATCCTCACATGGTCAGGCTCACATGCAGGCCAATTGTCATATATGAATGATATCAACAAATTTTGGGGGCATAAACTGCTGTCATGGGAGTAAATTCTGGGACACTAAAAGCTGCATAGCAGCTGGACACAACAGTCCTCCCTAAACTCCATTTGCAAAGGCAGAAGAAATTATGCAATTAGGAATGATCATGACAACATTCACATTTTTCCAGATTAATATCAATTCATGGGTAGTATGGTGGGGTGTTTTGGTTGTTTTCTCATCTCATGCCAGTGTTCCACATGCTAGTCTTGAAAAGAGCAAATTCTGCAATTACTATTAACATAATTCTCTGATTCTGGAATAGTTTCAGGGTGATAGGCATCTGAAGAAGTAAGCAATACAAAGCACTGTCTCATTTCTTCCTGTCTTTTGTAATGGGAAAGAAAAAAATCTCAAATGCCAAAATACTTGAAATACTTAACATTGCATCAATTCCTAAACCCATACAAGTCTTACTTGTTTTTTCTTTTTCCTCTGGACATGTCAGCAATGGCCCTTCCTGTAAGAACAACGAGACTGCTCTGTAGCACAAGAGTCTGGGAATACCTGTTTCAGTATCCTAACTCCCATAATGTCCAGTGTCAGAGGTCAAGAATATGAGACACATCACAACACCACCGAGGTGTCCCCACAGCTTTCATGCTCTGTGACTGAGGGAATCACAACAGGCATCTCTTTGTGTTTGAAGGCATCTGGGAAATTATGGTTTGTGTCTGTTGGTCTCTGCCTCTTAACCTGCCTGAATTTTTCCCAACCACATCTATCAGAAAGGGATTAAGAAAGCAGTTCTTTGAAAAAGCCCTTCTTTTGTTCTTACACAGCTGCTTACTAAGTTCATTTGCTGTCTCTTTGGCAACTGTATTATGAAGACAGAGTGAATAGCTTTTCCTTACTCAGATTTTGATGCAACTTGGTTACAGCACAGGGCCAGCAGGTTGCTCTGTGGTCCTCTCAGAGTGTCAAAATAAATGAAAAGCTGAATTGCAGTCCCTGACAAAAATCAAGGAGGTAAAACCTGGATAGGAAAGGAAAAGAAAGATTAGGCGTATCAGGAAAACTGGATCCTGACTGAGCATGAAAAACTGTTCTGCTCTCCAGGTTATATCTGTACAGCCTTTTTAAAAGATGTATCAGAAAAGTGACCTAAAAGTGTTATCCCTGTTTAAAAAAAAACTCTGAAAATCATGAAGGTTGATATCAAAGTTCTGAGGTTACCAGTAAAAAACAAAAATCACAGCAATCGATATATCTTGTCCTACAACAACTGTGAAAGACAAGCAAACAGCAAAGTTTCTCTTGCATCTTATCATGTGAATTTCTCAGATAACATTCTCATCTGAAAACAATTTGAAATAGTATTTACAGCAGCTTCTCAGTCTGCACAAGATTTAGGGTTTGACAAATTACATAGTAGTGGCATATTCTGACTAAAGCATTTCTGCACACATTAAATGATTTCTCAGTGCATACCTTCAGAAAATGATGGAATGCCTGAACTATAGACTAATCTTTCACTATTTTCTCTTCATTTAAAATAGATCTTCCTACTAAAAATCCTGCAAAAATCTCAACGGATGAGACATTTTCTGTGTAATGTAAATTCACGTGAAAAATACCTTCAAAGACTTGTATGGTGCTTGTTAGTTATAAGCATGTAATCATTTTTTTTTATATTTAAATATTCCAAGCTACTGTCCAGTTGCATAAACTTGAAAAATAATAGAAAAATCACTGTAAGTATTTCTCTTCACTGTGCTTTGTAATTTTTAGTGCATGAATTCTCAAGGCTTTTTGTCTCCTTGGATGCACCCAAATATTCACAAGATACCAGAAACACATGCTACTTTTGAAAAAAAATTAGGTCAGGTGACATATATGTTAAATATAAACACTAATCTACATTTTAACCTATATTCTCTTCACTGAGCTGACATGTCTGTCCTCTTCATAGACCTTGAGAAGAGCATTCAGATATGCTTCTGAGAAGACATCAAAACCCAGCAATGTCTCAAGGTTCGGGAAGATCAGTTCTCAGAATCATTTTAATGAGGTCAGAAAACTTGAAATCTAGTGAAATTTGAAGTGGAATATACAGAGGAGAGAAGGCACAAAGTTGGATTAGCATGGCAGGGCTAGGAATTATTGTCAGTTGTGTGTATGTTTTAGGTTGCAGAGGTATCAGCTATTACAGCAGTTCCAGACACGGCAGTGTTCTGTAACTTCAGAGTGGTGCAGGGACCTCGCTGGAGTATTCCATACCTCCATTCCCTTCCATCCCTTTTGAATCAGGCCTTTTCTGCTATTCCATTTGACCTTACATGAGAAAGCTGCATGCTGAGCATGAAGTGAAAAAATCTTGAGCTATTGTGTTAAAACATGTATGTGTTGGCGAGGCAAGAGCAAGGAGGATGGTGCAGCCAAAAGCTGCACAAGCTCCCAGCAGGATGGAAATTTGTCAGTCCTGCACTACCTGCAGCCATCACCCAGAGGAGAGAGTCAGGGCTCTGCTAAATGAGGGGGAAAAGAGGGGAGACATCAGGCAGCATGGCCAAGCTCTTCAGAATGAGAGCAGCACTATCAAGGGGACCTCCACAGTCAGCTATCAACTGCAGTATTTGTAAGGAACGTGCACCTGTTTTCCAGCCAAGGTGGTTTGGTACATCAACCCCTCTGCCTACTCCCCACAGGGAAATTGTTATCTGGACAGACAACCTAATGGCAGATGGGCAGGAAAGACCAAAATACTCAGTGCTTTCCAGTCTCTGCAAGTACAGCATGGTTTCAGGGCAGAGACAGCCTGCAGTGAGAGAGCAACAGGTGACAGAATACTTATACAAGCAAGATGAGTTCAAAACCAGAGCGTCATATGAGACTCAACAACACTAATATGATATCCAAGATGTCATAAGGACTTTATTTTCTTAATTGAATAGTCAATATTTCTAAAATAAATATGTATGTTAGAAATACTTCAAGTTTTTGATCAGTTTACAAATAGTTTTGATCAGAAAACAAATACTGTGCTGTTGTTGGATTTACTTTGCTTGACTTTTGATGTGCTGTATAGAAATATCTGCCAGTGGATTTTCAACTCATAGCAGTTCTTTAATCACATTCAACTAAAGAGGATCAGAATTTTTTGCAATCATCTCGGCTTACTGAATTTTGATGATTTGCAGTTTTTACTGTTAGTCTAACTCAGTTTCTATTAAAAATAATAGCACCAAAATGTGAATCCTAAGGATACTCACATACTTTTTTTTCTCCATGAATAGTCCTCTTCCAAATATCTATTCTTTTCACAAGTTACAATATTCATATCCAGATCCAATGTAAGACTTATCAACTTAAAGAGTGATCTGTGCCTTTGTGCTTGTCACATCTAGTTGTACATTTAGATACAGACAGACTGCGTAGAAAACACTTTCCCAGACCATTAAAAATTTTTAATTTTTTTCATCACTGAATACCAAAGCAAATCCAATCACTCTTCAAGACTTTTTGTGAGAGATAAGTGGTACTTTTTCCCAGGGGAAAAGTACTTTAAATGCTTACTAAGGCAGGAGATCTATCTTAGGCCCTGTCTAATTCTTATCAAGTATTTTTACTATATATTGATCCTACTCAGTGAGTATGGTTCGGTGAGTGCCTGGACTAACACGCTTGTAAAAAGCACTTGTGAGTTTTTCATTCTCACCCTGCTACATGGTAGGATTAACATTTGTTGTAGAAATAGATTTTTTCCTATTGCTCAAGCAAATAATACCAAAACTAGATTTATGTGAGTTTAAAAGAATTTAGGATTTCATTCCTTCCCATTCTAGTAGCTAAGTCAGTTTAATATCTCTAGAAATGAAAGAATGGTTAGCAAAATGACTGCTTAGAGAAACATCTCTTAGGGTTGAATGTAAAAATCCAAATTGATGCTCCACTGTTACTTCAGATTATTTTCAAGAACTACATATAGATTATAATAACTTTATTATATCTACTAAACACAAAGCAGCTCCAAAAATTCCCATTTTTACAAACTGGAAACTGATGTCTTTGAAAACTTTTACATCTCAAACCCCAATGAGACACTTAATTTGGAAGTCTAAGACAGTGAAGTTCCATCCCTGTGGTTTTTTGAGTACTCTATTCCAACAATAACCACTTAGAAAAAAGACTTTTCCTGTTACACTTCATTCCACTATCACTTTCTTAGCAAGTGCACATATCTAAAGCCCATTTTCTAAAGTCTTTACTGATTCATTGAAAGACATGGGGATTCTGCAGGTGTTCCTGTGAATAAACACACATGAGAAGTGTTTACATTTAATTCCCTGTTTGTAGGTAATTTGAAAAATTACATTTATGGTCACAGACATTCAATTGCATTCAACAAACCATAGAACATCCAGAATTAAATTATTAACTCTCTCTTGGTCAGATTCCACTCTATAACCCAAGGAAACTATAAAAGCTTTAATGTAAGACAGCTTGGTGACTTCCAAGAAGTTCAGTAAGTGCATGAGTATAGATTTAATACTGGCATTGTATAGTAACAGTATCAAATTACAAGCTTATACCAAATGTCTGAGTTTTGTACTCTTGAGTTTTTCTTGGCCCAATTTGCTGCTCCCAGGTAAAGAGTGGATTAGGTGGAATGCTTGATGAACATTACTAGTGGGCTTGTCTTATCAGATGAGGAAATAATCACCATAATATTGAAACACATTGCACATGAAACACACTGCACTGAAAGAATCACTGATCCATTCTGGATTTTTAACTGAGAGTGAGTAGTACACAATACACCAACTCAGATGTAGGGGCTGTGTTTTTTCAGCAATTTTCAATCTGTGCAGAGAGTTAATACTATGAGAGGGTTTTCCCCCACCAGAGGTTGTTCCAAAACCAAATTAATAGAGACTTAATTTCTTCTTATGTATTTAATTGATGACAGGGAAGGAGGGAAAAAGAGAAATATGTTAAATGGACATGAATGTTGTCAGGCCCTCCCTAAACTAATCTGCCCTATCATATTTTTATTGAAATTTGGCACTAATTATTTTGCTAGTAAGACATGTTTTCTAATTACAGGCTAAGTACAGGCTGGAGTATGTGGTATCCCTGTACCACTGCACTGTCTTTTAAGAGGCATCCACATGTCTTCACAGACAGTCACTGCTTAAGATAGCAATCACTTTAAAATATCATTCGTAAGGCCAAACAGATAGTTTGTAAGGTTCTAAATATTGAAGTAGTGATCAAAACAACGAAAGAGCACTGAAAAAAATCATTATTGTAGAGACAGGGAGAAATTATTATGGAATTACTCAGGGTGCTCTATTGGTTACCTTATATATAGGAACAGAACTGAGAATTAAAAACCAGTCCCAGCATTGTGTCATAGCAAAGAGAAAGAGAGAGTGGCTATGGTTTTGGTTTCTGAGACAGCTTTAGGAATTCCAAAGCATTTCTTAGAAGAAATCTCTAATAATGACCACCAGAACAGCTAGGCTGAGTTCAGCAATATGCATTTTGCATATTTCATCTTTGCATAATCCATCTGAAATTACCATAGAAGACAATGATGTACCTCTGCTCTGATCAAACACAAGATACAGTTTTTCCACTACTAAAACCAAAGTGCTTGTCTACCATTAAGAGTAAAACAAGAGCAGTGCAAGATCAGTTTTAGACTATGCCTTATGTTTATGTTTCCAACTTACTATTTTTTTAGCTCTGGCCTTGCAAAGGGCACTAGCTCAACCCTAACAATCATCCACATTTTCTGTGGATGTAACCATGTAACCATGCCTGACCCCCATTATCTTTCTCAAGTCAACAGCCCTACCTAGGAGAGGGTATAGAAATTCTGTAAATAGACAATGCATGACTCCAACATACTTTTGCAGGTTCTCAATGACCTACAGATCATGGATTTCCTAAGCCAGAAATGATTCTTCACATAAAATAATATTCCTGAACTGACATTTCTCATTAGTTTATTTGCTTTTTAGAGATCTGAAAACTTTTGACATCTACTTTTTAGTGCAAAAAGCCACCTCCTACCTGACCTCTGCACTATGTTGAGAAGTTACCATCTTATGTCTGTTCTAAAACTGAGACCTGATCAATATATTCAATAACTTACAAGTTTTTTACAAGGAGAAAGAACTGTGAATCCTCCTAGCTAATTTATCAACTCTGCTCTGCCTGTGCTGTCATCAGCCCCACCTGGGGCAGCTCTAGTCAGTCATTTTCTGATTTGAATGCAATTTCATACCATTAATCAGCTTTCTGGCCTCCTCAAGGACCTTTTCTGGTTCTCCTTCTGGAATTAGATAATCTACTACTACGCATGGACTTTACAGTTTAGAACACAGATTTGGCCACTAAAGTCATTATATCTCCTCTTTCTTTCCTCTGAGTTCTCTTTCCAAAGTGGTGACGGCTCCTTCAGAGTTCATCATCCTGCCTGTGAAAAGACAATTGTTGGTCTCTCATTTACATCACCTTGTGTCCATACACAGTGACTTTCTAGAGTCAAATGTGTCACTTGACCACCGGCTTGTCTAGCACTGTGAAATTCCTTCCCAGCTCTTCGATGTCAACTTTTTCTTTTACATCAAACATTATTATGTCTACTTTGCCTGCCATGTTTGGTTTGTATTTTAGGGCAGCTAGTTTTTATAAGCCACCCAGATCGGCTTCTATATTAACATCAAATGTTAATCAAGCCACTGGCACATTGTTATCACCAGTTAGATTTGCATTTGCAGTTAGATTATCCAGGTCTATAATTTGAAACAAATCCCTACTAGCTTTTTTTGCAAAAAAAAGAAAAAAAAAAATTAAAAAAGAGGAAAAAAAGGGAAAAAAAAAAAAAAGCAAAGAAAAAAAAGTCGCAGCAGGGGCATTGGAATTAAATGGTCTTTAAGGTCCCTTCCAATCCAGCCCAATCTATGATTATATGATAAAATAATCAACAGTTTGGCTAAAGCATTTTGTAATTCCCATCTTGGGACAATTTAATGCAAAACATTATTTCATTCAGTTGTTCCTTTTGCTTATAATTTTCGGAGGATATTTAAGAATATGATTAAAAATGAAAATGTATATTTGAATATATATATTCATATGGAAATATTGATTTGGAATTCATATTTGCAGTAAGAAAAACATTTTTAGTATAAGTTTTAGAATGTTTTCAGTGAAACTTTTCCATAGAATTTTCAGTTAGTTCAAGTGTTTTCATACACGTCTAGTAAGCACACTTTGTTTTACTTTCAAGACCTCTGTTTCTCTGATATGAGTAAACCTGAACATTCATTAACTTTATAGCTGCATCCATGCATTCAGATGTTTCAATAATTTGCTTTAGAGGGAGGCAGCTTGGAAATTTGGGCTTAGAGGCAATGAGAGTTATATCTATGGTCTTGGAAGGTCAGAGTAAAAGACGCAAAGACGTCAAATGTAATGCTTATCTTTCAGAGGGAATATGGAGTGCCCGGAAACACAAGACCTAATGGACTTCAGATCTCAGAAAAACTATTTGAACCAATTCATTTTTAAAGGGACTTGCTAGAAAGAGGAGTTGCAGAAAAAGGCCTTGTTTTTAATGAAGCAGAAGCATATTAAACCTTCTCCAGAAGCATAATGGGAGCAACCAAATAAACTCAAAACAGGTTTGAAAGCTACAGTTCTCTCATGAGAACTCAGAGGCCATGTGGTGTCTTTAATTAGTAAAAACAAACTTAATCAATAATTGGACTCCTACATGTACTTCTCAGCCCCCAATAAGCGTAAGATATCTCAGTGCCACACGATTACCAATTTTGAATGTTTTCTTTAATCCAGTTCAGATACCATTTACTAAACTTCTCAGTCTTTCTTAATAATGTATTTTTTATGGATTTGATCTTTTTCCCACTTTGTTCTCACATTGTTTCTTTAATTACTGATGACTCAGCAACTTTATTTTTAGATTGGAAGGAAGAAAAAGCAACTACTTTCAAGATAACTTTGGATTGTTAAAAGAAAGATGGCCAAATGTGTGTAGTCACCCCTGAAGCCCATTACAACAGAGAATAAAGAAATATAAATCAACTTTTTGGCATGTTTTGGATTCTTGGACTTCCTAGAAAGTAAGCTAGTGTACTAACAATAAATCTTTATGCTAATATGGGGGATTTACGGTGTCATCATGTATCTGCTCCATGCTGAAATGTTCTTGCACTTTGGAGAAAGGATTATTATTAAAACATTAATAAGATGTTCCACCCTTCATTTTTCCAGGAGTTGAATTTAATCTTCATTTTTTAAAACTGGAATTGTGAGTAATCTGCTCTGAAGTGAGCTATGAAGTAAGGAACTGTGCCCTACTTTGCACTGGTTTTGCTGAATAAGCTTGAGAAACTAACTTTAAAAAATCCCCAAACAAACCTATTTTTAACTTCAAAATTACCAGAATATCATATGTCTGGGAATCAGTATTGTTCCCTGGCATTGTGTCTGGGAGTCAGCTTTGTTCAGACTCAGCTGAATAACACTTTTTGAGAACTGAAAACAGCCTAACCCCTTTTGCAGCAAGATCTGGCAGCAGTGTACTAATCAGCTACCAGTGCAGAAGCAAGCTTCTATCAAAGACAGCTTGTCTCCTCAGAGGTTTAGGCCCTGGAATGAGATAACTGAGACATAAACTTATAACTTGTTAAACTATACTGTGTAAAGTTCTGTCCCACTTCAATTCTCTCATTGCTGTTTTCCTGTTACCAGAAGTGTAGAAATTAGAGGGAGACACAGCATTCACTTCAATTGGTGAGCAGTTCAGCAGCTTAGTCAGTAGATCAACAGATAACAGATGATGGAAGGGTCTGATAAAACAAGCAAGCACAGTTAAAGAATCCAGCATTTCCTGTATCTCAAAAGGCTAACAAAAGTGCTGCAGTTTTTAACTCAAGAACTGAGAACTACAGAAAACTTCACTAAACACAAATTCAGATTTTTCAGAAACAGATATAGCAGAACTGACAGTAACATTTGCTGCAAGTAGCTAGCCCGAATAAAATTGCAAGGCTGTTCTGGTATACTGCTAAGGAACAGCATTGTATCTGTAGACTTTTGTGCTTTCTTAAGTCAGGAAAGAAATTTCTATTGATTGAAAAGATACCTTCAGGCTTTATATTCATGCACAATTACAATGGCAAAAGAAGTAGTATGCGTACAGAAAAAAATTTACCTATTAGTTTTCTTGGAAGGTTGTTAAATAAACATCTTCTGTTTAATAAGATACCATACCATACAGAGCTGTATTAAATTTCAGTCTGTTATATATTTCTATAGAATTCTGCACTGTATATCAATGGCTTTCAGAGCACTGCAGTTAGCATTGGAGAAGTTTTTGTTAATGTGAAGGTTGCTGTTAAACTAAGCACATCAGCAACTAATCTTAGCTGAGTAAGAAGACTGCCAACAGCTATTTTGAAAATTGTTTACCTAAACAGTAAGAATATTTCTACCCCTATAGGCTCCAAGTTTGTGCATTGTTGCTGATAGAAAAGATGTACAAGCTGTAAGACTCATCTCCGCTAAGTTTCCATCTACTCTTCAGTAATGCTTCTTCTTGTACCTTCATTCATGTTACATTTCTTTTATGATCTGCTAAAGCAAAAATGAAAACTACCAAACTATGAATCAGTGAAACAGCACATTTTCTTCTTTTAGATTATAAGAACTTGCACTTTTTTATTATTTACTAGTCAGTGAATCTAAGCACATTACATGCAAGAGAAATAAACATTGCCAAAACTTTATGTAGGAAAACCATTAGGAAAAAGCCTGTGATATTATAGTTTGCTATTGCTGTTTAGCAATTGGGTTTAATCTATGTAAAACCTGTACTCAAAGCACAAATAATTAAATCTGAGAGTATTTAGGCAGTCTGTGTGCTGAGATACCTGTTTATCAAGGCGACTAGAATTGTCTCAAAGGTTCTTGGTCTTCTCTTGGCTGTCTTCTACCCATCTGTTTTCTTACACTTGGGGCATGCCAGGTGTGAGCAATCCTGAGTCTGCTCTCTGATGCTTTAGGCCAGAAACCTGTACCAGAGGTGTCCCTGGGGCTGAGCCTGAGCTCGTGTCCCTGCTGCACCAGGCTGCTTTATCACCCAACAAGCTCCCTAGGAGCTGTGCCATCTCTTCTGGGCTTGTACAGGACATTAGGGGTCCCCAGCTCTAGGACAAGGGCTCTCAGCTGCTACAGATGTGAAAAGAACAACCAAAACAGGGGCACTTCATGAAGTGCCATCACCATTTAATTTCCCAGAGGCTTAGCTGTTTTGAGAAACTCCATCTCACTGTGCACTTTTCATAATTGCCTTTCTCAGGAGCTGCTTCCTCTGCCACTGGTCCCCCATCCCTGACTAACTTGTTAATTAACATTTTTTTTCTGCTGACAACCAGGAAAGACTTAGCAAATTCCTTGGTGTCTACAGACAGTAATTTGAAAACTACTGGTTCACTGCTAGCAGGGAAAAGAAAACCTGTATGCAGCCTTTTAATTCAGGCCTCCTGTAGACACCAAGATTTTTTTCATCATTTGAAGTCTTGTTTTTCCAATGTTTACCTCAAATCTTTCCTAGCAATCCCACTTACAGATTATTGGTATGTTTATCGTGCTATGTTTTTCTTCAGTTTAAGCAATCTTCAGCAAATAGTGAATTCTCAGTAGACTATAATGGCAAGTAACTACTAAGTTTGACCAAATTTTATATGGGTATTAAGACGCATGGGTATTATTCCCATTCCTATGTGAGGATTAAGAAGACAAGTAATAAAAGTTTGTAAAAATTGCAGTAAGGAATCTCTGAGTCTGCTGAATTACATTTAGAATGTGATTGATCTTTATAATTCAAATTATTTTTCCTTAAACCTTTTGAATTTAATTTAGTTACTTCTCTGCCTTTCATGCATCACTTAATCGCTTTTTGGAGAAAAATAATCAATGTAAAAAAATGCATTTCATGACTAATAAAAATGTAATTCCATAAAGATTGATTAAACTTTTGGAAAATATTCCAATCTACCAAAAACCTTGAATGCCCACAGCTCCAGCTAAAGTCAGAGTGATCCATGTCTGTTCAGCACCTCCAAAAAACCAGGCCCATAACCAGCTCCTCACCTCTCCAGTTCTGCAGTATCATTCAGAAAAGTTTTGCTAATCTTACTGAGAGACACAGCCAAGGACTCGTCGCATTTCCTTGGGAGCAGATGCTGCAGCTGGATTGAAATACAAGTAAACTGAGTTTGCTCCCTCCCAAACTGAATAATAAATTTCACAGACATTTTTCAGGGGATTTTTAACCCACTTTGGGTTTTCAATTAGTGCTGCAATACTGTTAAGAAGGTTTATCCTGGCCCAGACCTGTCATACAGATCACTGCCTTATCCACAGTGGGTGACTGGCAATACCAACTCCTCAGTAATAAAGGAGAGATTTTCCAACTCCAGCTTGTTTAAAAGAATCTCAAAATCCGGGTCAGAACATTCTCCCTTCCATCTAGCACTTTATTTCAGCATTTGCTCTCATTATCTTGACTATTTTTCATATCTGTATCTGTCAAACTACTTTTTTTAATCCGAAAGGAAAATACTGGAAATAGGAAGGACATTATAACAGTTCTGTGAGAGAAGAGGCTGTTCACTGTCCCCACTGGCAAACAGGAATAAAAATCCGAAATTCTTGGGTAGGAGCATCCATGATATCTCCCAGTGCTTCCTTCCTCAGTTCTCCCAGCCCCTAAAGCCAGAGCTTCACTCCCAGTGGGTGCCCAGGCTGTGGGAGACTGAGGAGTTAATGGTTAATTACAAACAGCCCAGGAGCACAGGGGGTGCATCCCCCACAACAGATCCACAGTGCTGCAATAGACAGTGAAATTCCCTCCTTCCAGGGGAGGTACCTGGGCATTCCCACCCAGACAAGAACATATATTAACCCTTTGAACTCTGTGTTTTGTGGGCTGCCCTCACCCCTGACAGATCAAGGCTGTGACTGTGCCTTTGAAAAATGGACATAGAAATTTCAACAATCAACTCTCCTGGCTAAATCCACAGGTGGTGAAATATTTCTATTCTTATCCTTTCTATCTCTTTCTTCTCCTATACATTTTCTAAAGTGATATCTTTCTGCTTTATGTTGTTGCATTTCTATACATAATAATAACAAAACAGCCACATACCTCCTCTCCATTGCAACAAAATTGGTTTAAAATAAACCCTATGTATCTTATGGGATACATAACTCTTCATAAGTCTCATAGCATAATTCCACCAAGTTTGAAAAAGTATTTTCTTTGCAAGTTTTAAATTTGTGATATTTCAGAAAAATATTTCTTTGTTCTCTTTTTTTATGAGGTAAGGAGACCAGAATTTCATTATCTGTCATCTCTAAATTGTTAGTTTTTTCATTTTCTCTCCTGAACCTTGTGCAGGTCAGCCTAAAATAGGCATTCCCCATCATTTAAGCATCATAATTAGAGAGATTTTCAAATACTTAATCACACTATGACCTTTTTCTGATTGGTCTTTAATTTGACAATATCCTTCCATAGACAGGCTAACAGGGCCCTGTGCAGTAGTTCATGTGAGAACAATGGTATAGATTAATTTCTATTTTCTTCTTTATCCACCTTACTTTCTTGTTTACTTTTATCAGCAAAGGAACTGTGAGCACCTTTTCTCTTTAGACTGTCCCCAAAGTTGTGCAGATCCCTCTCTGTGTACCTGTTCTGCAGATCCCTCTCACAATAACAGTGCTTAGGTACAGTGAGCTTGAGTTCAAGGTGTCTCGCTAAGATTTCAGAAATGCTCCTCTGCAAACAGACCTGAATGAAAGGGTCAGTGTAGCTGGACTGATCAGAGCCAGCAGGTCTCTGTTCCCCTCCTGCAGGCCACGACTCTGGTGTGCCTTACAGTGTATATTATTATATAATATACACTGCACATCACCTTGCACACACTTCCCTACATGTTTTGTAACCCTGAATTTGACTATTCTAAATAACTGCCTGTCATCTGCTGATTTGACTAATGAGCAAATCTCTTCCTCTTCCTAGATACTCTTTATACAGAGAACTTAAATGAAAAACACTTGGGCATTGAGCTGCTAACCCTGTGTCATGGTTGGAGTAGAGAAAAGGTGAAAGGCTAAGGTAAAATAGTATCAGATCACTCTGAAGTAACCATGCAGGGCTTTATTTATTCTGATGGTAACACTTCGATGACTATTAGGTTCTTCAGCTTTGAAAGATTATCTTTAATAGGAAAAGGCACAAAATGAGATGAAAAGTCTGTGGCTGATCAGCATGACCTAATTTACCTGGGGATTTTCCACTGGGCTTTAATGAGACATTAATTGGTATATGATCCTCAAAAGGCACCCAGCCAAACCCTTGATATCACAGGCCATATCCAGTCGTGAAAACTAGATGTACTTGGTTAAAAAATCCATATTCAAATATAGGATAAGGTTATCAGAAGGAGATTTTTAGTATATGGTTCGTAGGATTATCCCCAAGTAAGGTCCTTGACTGAGATTGATAATATTCCTTTTGAACTGAGGAGAGAGAATGCCAGACTGTCTTCACCAAAGAAAGGGATGAGACTGAGACTGATGCAGGAGGAAAGCTACACATAAATCATTTAGCAGGGCCACAGCTGGAAGGAGTCCAAGTAAAGGCTCTGTAAGGATGGGGAGTGGGAAGGCAGGGAAAGCAGCTACCACCAAGGGAGAAAGAGTATGCCATCTTTTTATCAGAAAGGAAAAAAGAGCTGGCAAATAGGTAACAGGGTTTAAATATTTAAATAGATCAGCTGGTGCAATATAGCACAAAAAAATGACCAACTGTTTGGGCTATAGAAGTTTATTACTGCCAAGGGAAAGGTGAAAGCCCTCTGCTGTGTCCTTTCTCCCAGAGAGGCATGCAAGGAAAACATCATGTGAAAAGGTTAGTCAGAGCCATGGTGATGTCTTTCTGCTGTTATATTTAGCTTATTTGAAGGACCTCAGATACAGACCCTAGTTAGTACAGTAAAATGAGTCATATGGACTCCTCTGTGAAACAAGGTGTGAACAAATATCTTGTCTGTTCCAAACCTCAGACAATAGGTACACAAGACTAAAAATAGATGTTCTCTGCACCTTCTTTACACGATCTTTTCATGTTCTACAGTTTAGAAGCCATGAAGTCTTACACATGCTTAATACCACTGTATTCTAGCTAATTCCTGAGAGTGATTAAGATCTAGTCCTCCCTCAATCTGGGCGTCTTGAAAGTAGAGGAACCTCTGGTCATAGATGAAGTGTTGAATATTGATTTGTAGTCTCTTAAGCCCTAACTGTATTATTCCAACTAAAGTGTACTGCATGGAGTTATCATTTAAGAATTGGAAGAGAAAAAGAGGTATTAAAACAAATTTAAACAAGAATCAAACTTCTATTTTCCTCCCTTTTGAACAAACCTTACTAATTTTGCAAAGAATCCAATTTGATGAGAATAAAATAACTCATTGAAATTAATATACAGCATTTTGTTTTCCTTGCCTGTATAGATTGCTTTGAGTTAGAATTTAATTAGTTAAGGAAAGTGTCCTGATAGAGCCTTACTAAAGCAAAATCCACTCTTGCACTCAATCATTGCATTATTATAGACCAAAGTAACACAAAATATCCAAAGAATGCTTAAGGAGGACACAAGCTTCATTAGGAAAATAATCCACTGCAATATGATGAAACATAAGGTAGCTGTTCACTCTACCATGGCACAGATGAGGACTTTATTTTAAACCCATAGCAGACTGAATTTTTGCATGATGTTTTCTTTAAACTGCTTTCCTTAATCTAGAAATACATTAAAAAACTCATCCGCCAGCTGTGCTGTTTTCAGCTGTGGCAAACTGATGATTAGTATCCTCCTGACATTATTTTCTTCACATGAAATAAAACCTGACTGTCACAGTACTACAGAAAAGGAAAAAATTAAAAGTTCTTTATGTCTTGTCCTGGAGTTTTTGTCTTACCCTTGAATTATTTCCATAATTAACAGGTCTGCCACAATTAAGGATATCTGCAAATATGTTTGGTGCAGAAATGTAGTGAGTTTGCCAAGATTAGGGAAAAAAGCCACTAACACTTCAATCTTACAAATTTGTAGAAATGCTTTCCACAGCCACCTAAAATGACTATATTCAGTGTGAAAGCATGTGATGTTCTGTGATACAGTGATAGTCAAATCCAGCCCACTGGCTTCAGAAGGCAAAAAGCATTTTTGACTATGTCTGCTCTTCATTCTCAGCCTCCAAGGTCATTTCAAGAATTCCCTATATCAGCTTAAGAATGAGACTGGCTATACTTTATGCTTAAAGATACATTTTATCCTGACATACTGTTGACAATTGCAAAGTATTCAATCCACTAGGATTTTTTTCTTTTACTTTGATATAGATGACAGAGGAATCAAAACCGCTGAACTGAGTGCAACAAAAAATTTATTTTTCTATCTCATTTTTAAGCATATAATTTTTGATCCTAGGTGCAAAATATAAGTCACATGTCTATAGGACACCTAAATCCTTTAGTCCAGCTAAGCTATATCTCTATTATTAAGCAATACAGACCAACAGAAGTGGCTCTGTAAAGTGAAATAGCTGGTGAGGACCTGGTATCTTCCCTGCTCATATTGCGTGGGGTTTTTCTGCATCAAACTAGCTGTGTTCTGCTCTCACAGACTGACTGCCAAATCACCACTGGGGAACTCCTGGAGTGCATCTTCCAGTTGAGTTCCACACAAAGGGAATCCAGCTCATGTGCTCTGAGGCTGCTACACAGTGCAAACTGAAGCATAGTACAGGAGTACATTTGAGAGGTTCACTGAATTCAGTGGGTGATCCATGGATACCTTGTTAGCTTTATTCCTCCCACAAAGCTAAAACCCCCTGGTGTGATGCTCTATATGCAGTTCTGAGGATAAATCCTGTGACATAGCAGACTGCACTGAATCCCACTTTTCTTCTCAGTACATTGGGTGACACTACAAGAAAACAAGTTATTGTGGCACAGCCCGTCAGCAGAAGGCTTCTGCCAGAACAGATTTCAGAACTGCTTTAACCTGTCAAACACTTTTACCTTTCACTTCAGAATGAGTGGGAGGGCTTCAGATATTTGTGATGAAAATTCCTAATCCTGGGTGAGACCTCAAGCACACCTGGCTTCCTGATAAGGATTCTTTTATCTTAGAGAAGTTACAGGTTGAAGTCCTTCACTGCCCCCACTGCTCCCCACAAAAGCTCAGTACAGTGGTAGGACACAGATATGTCCATCATCACTGGCTCCAGCAGCTGCCAGAAGGAATTTGCAGTAAGTAGATTCTCCATAACTCTTTTGTCCTTGGCCACTTTGCTGAGGCACCAGTGGCTCTGACAGCAGTTTTGCAGCGTGGGCACTTCTCTGTTTCATTGTAATCCATTGGCTTTCTTCACATGTATCATCAAAAAGCCATCAGGTGAGAGGTTTTTTTTGCTCTTTCACCTAGGGGCAGATGTGAGTCACTGACCTTGGAATGAAGGGCTCTATATTTCAGTATCATGCTTCCCCAGAGAAGCTGTAACTCAGGCTGCTGAAATATCTAATGATTCGATTTCTCTCAACAGCCACTGAACAAACTTCACTTTTAACAGCAAAGTGACACTACTCTGGTTTAACCACACAGACTGTCTCTTCTTTTAAAGACAGAGATGTGATCTTCACCCTGACCACTGCAAGTACTTCTATTGATGTTATCCTTTTCCTTCATATCAGAAAAAGGTCCCCCTCAAAGCCACCTCAAATATTGCTCAAATGCAGGCATGTGGAGAAAACTGATTTTTCTCCTTTGATTTTAGATAAGAAAGAAAACCATGGCTTCGAATAGGTTGTCATTTTTCTTTTAGATGTGGTCACTTTGGCTCTAGTACTAGGGTTAGGGTAACTCTCCTTACTCTACTCCAAAGGAGGAATACCAAATGTAACAGCTAGATGTTTTGTACTTCATCGGACTGCAAGCTGGCAAATAGACTTTAATCCATTGGCACAGTTCTTACTTTTCTACCAGGGTGATGTCACTGTGACCTGGAGCAGTCACTGATAATCTGCAGAATGAAGTTAGTCTGTTTGTGACATGAAGGACAGGAGAGGGAATGGATATGCAACATACAGTGCAAATAAGACAGCATCTCAGTGATAACACATGCTTGGTCTCCAAGATGTCTTCAGCCATTTTTTCCTTCTTAGAAGAAACCAGCCTTCATCTAGAAAGTGAGATGAAGAAATAAGAAACTATGAGGCAAGTAAAAGAATAATATCACAAGCAACCGAATATCTGAATATATGTAGCTTCTAGGTACATAGACAGCACATGAGGAACAATCAGGAGTAACTCAAAGGCTTAACTGATTTGTATAATTGGTGTCACAAATTCCTAGTGGAATATAGTAAGTACACAAGGAAGCACCTAGGGAGGGGTGAGAAGTACCTGAGATGCAGTGGTAAAGAGGTTGTTTATCAAGAGCACTTTCTGAACTTTGGGAAAATCACATACAGTGAACGACAATTTCAACGGTTTCTGGGATAGAAAAAGGAGATTTTAAGGCAATATCTCCATTGCTAAAACAATGAGGGGCTGTTGGATATGGTTGTTTAGAGACAACCCAAGGGAGGCAGCCTAGCTATGACTGGAGATATGACTTTCCATTTTGTATTTTGGAACAATTATGCTGTAGGGCTCGAAATATTTGCTGCATGTACTGTAGACAACCTTTTCTTTGGAAGGGAAATTATTAGGACTGTAGCTATTCTAAAATTATTCTGTCAGAGGCAGAAAATCATTTGGGTTAAGGAGATGCTGTAGGAAACAGGAAAAAAAAGGGCTACAAAATATTGACAGCACTTTGAGAAAGTAGACATCAGTGGAAATGATTTATTGTCGGGTTTTCGCATGGATATTTTGGTTGTTTTTTTTTTAAAGTGAGAGACCCGGTGGTTACTGGAAACATTATGCCAACAACACAACTGAAACTACCTCAACGATAAGAATTCTAGCAGAAGACATTTTGACTCTATTAGTAGCAGTTTAGTGATCTGAAAATGGAAAAAGGACTTGCACAAAATGAAAACAAGGGTATATATCTTAAGGATATAAAAGAATTGCTCAGATACATTAAATTCAGCAAGACTAAGGCTGAGTTGCAATTAACAGGGGACATAACGAGCAACAAGAAAAGATCCTACAAATATCTTAAGGAAGTAAAAGGAAGTATTGAGGAGATGAAATAATGAATGACTCGAGGAAGGCCATTGCATCCAATGCATTCTTTCAATTTCCAAATAGGTGTTAACTATGATCCAATACTTAATTAAATTAATTTTTTTAAGGAGATAGGCATGTTTTCCTGGATATGGGTGAGGACATTGAAAAAGATAGAGATTTTCAATTTAGCTTAGTTCAATGACTTTCAGTTAAGTATTCTTAGTCTCTGAATCATAGCACTTACCTTAGAGAGTTGATGAAGAAAAGTAGAAATCCCAGAAGAGAAATAGAGGGCAATCAGAATGTCACTCTTCAAAAAGGGGAAAATATCTCTGCTTTGGAGAGTAAAAGTCAGTCCTTGAACTGTTCTTCCTTGAAAAATTCTGGAGCAATTTACTAAAAATTCATTTCTAAGGCACAAAACAGTAAGATGGAAATAAAAAGGGGGAAACATGGACTTATCAGGAACAAATCATGTCAAGTCAATGTAATTTCTTACTTTCTTTGATTATTGGCCTAACTGGATAAGAGAAAAGTCACAACTGTGACATATTTGGCTTTAATAAGGCTTTCCTAATATTTAAGATAAATTTTAATGTTCCCGTATACAAACCAGAGAACTAACTTCTAGATGAAATCATGTTCAGGTGGGTTGAAAAAAACTGTAGCAAACATGATCTATGAGGGGAGATCAAGGAAAACCACAACAGTTTTTTCTAACAAGGAACTGGAACAATACCATTTTCTAGTATATCAGAATTTTTTTATATGCAAGCATCTATATAAATATATGTATGAGTCAATGTATATTAAAATTGAGACAGAAAAGCTGGAATTGCAACATAGGAGATTGGGGCTTGATATTGGAACAAACATTTGTCCTTTAAAGAGTAGCTGAAACACCATAATGGACTCCCTGCTTTCTTTGGGCATGTAATACTTTTGTTCAGAGAAGTTTTCTTTCATCTGCTTTGCATAAATGGTGATAGCAACATTTAAAAATGTCCTATTTTCTTCGAGCAATGATTGCTTCTTGGATCAACCAAAAGTCTGCTAAAACTTGAGAATTGTGCAACTAACACAGGACTTATAGAGACAACTAATCTTTAACCCCAAAATTTATGAGAAAGAAGGTCCTTGTTCAGCAGCAACATACCCTTGAGTTCAGTTGGAGCTCCCTGTTTGGTTTGGCATGTATATACAGACAGTTCTGCTTTCCTGATCACTCAGAACTGACTGTCCTGAGCTGCAAGGTAAATAAATCCCTTTTAAGCCCCTGTGGGACTCAGAACAATGCCTAGATATGCAGAAGGTGCAGACTTCACCACACACTAAAAGTACAAGGAAGAAATTTCATGGAACACAAAGGCAACCAGCCTATGTTTTGTACCCAAAGCCACTGCTTTTAATACTTATAGAGTATGTCCTTGAGGAAGCTACTTCTATACTCTTCCAGAAGCTGCTCTAACCCTCAGGGCTGCGACTGATTCCAAGTCAGATTTGGTGCTCACCTCTAGAATTATTACTTCCAGAACAAAGCTGGGGCCTGACTTACCATGTAGCAAGTCTGTATTGTCCCATATCTTTCCTAGGATGCACAGGCTCTCAGCAAGGCTGCAGTATTTTCACTGTGATCTTTTTGTGAATGACAGAGAATAAAGACTGGGATGGAGAGTCACTCCTGAGCTCCCAGCAGACTGATTTTTCCCTGTACTCCATCAAACAGTCCCCAGTGTGTATGGTGTCCTAAGTGTTTTGTTAGACTTTACAAGCATTTCTCAAACTGATAGCATTCTACATGACCCAAAGCAAGGTCTAGTGAGTGGAACTAACAGCATGTCAATACAATGATTTAGCATATTCACTGAAACACTCTGCATGCACAGTGTGTCTGCTTTCCTGTTGCAGAAAGAGAAATATCCAATGAGGGGGAATCCAGAAAGCAGTCAGATAAATGGGAGAGAATGTGATGTAAAAAATATGACCTATTTCAGCATCAGCTGTTCAGAGTATACAATATAGTCAGTGGTAAATACTCTCAGTTTTCTAATTTTGCTGAGACTTATTTTAAAATGCCAGGAAATAAATTATTAGAAAACTAAAATTTATTGCACTGGTTATCTAATTCCTGAAATAATAGTGGTAACCTACCATTCAAGCATCCTTCTTTCCTTTATAAAGAAAACATTTTTGTTTCCTCATTCATATGTGACAATCTCCATTGCTCATTCATTTCAAACAGCAGACACTTGAACCTTTTTTTTTGGTTTTTGGAGTTTGGGATGGGGGATTTGGGGGGTATTTTTGCTATATTTTCCTTAAAATAGAGCATTTGCAATTAATATTCTGACATTGTTTCTTTTGTTTATAAATACTCACCAGGTTTTCTCAAATGCTTTAATTATTCAGTTTCTTTTTGTTTAATTATTTCTTAATGTAGCTGTTTTCTGTATTTTTCCACTAGAACCTGACATTCCTGTAAAGAAAATGGAGTTGCTTGAACTGAAGTTATGAATTGCATAGCTACTTTTTCTGCATACCATCCAGACTGTTATATAAGTTTTCATTTTTATAGAAATCTTACAAAAATTGCAGATAAACAATAGAAGAATTATGTCTGATCACAACTTGCTATATAAGTTTTTTTTCTGATGACAGGTATTTGTGAGTCACTTGAATGGTTCGTGAGAGCTTTCTGATTACTGCATCATTTTCTCAAAGATACCAGAGTTTTTGACCACACTGCCTAGTAATTTCAAAAGGGGGCAGAAGGAAAGGAATTAAAATGAGGACACAAAATACATCCTTTTAACCAGAGTTCTAGTGCCTTTGCAAAATATTATTATCCAAAAGTGTGTGAAAGGACAAATATGTATGGAAAAGTCTGAAACCATCACAAATAGGAATTACATTCCTGCTAAGAGCTGTATTAAAGACTTGGTGATAAACTTCACTCCTCTGCTCACTTCCTGGTAAGGAACCAAGAGTTGATCTTCTCTGTTGGTTTTTTTCATTGCTTCCCCTATTTTCCCTCATGGTGTCTCTCCCACACCAGGCTGCAGTGGCTGCAGCAGCAGTGGAAGATGCAGAATTGACCACGAAGAGTCACCTACAGAGGGGCCTAAGTCAGCAAAAGCTTGTTCTTCAACTTTGAGGAGATGTGCATCAATCTTCCAAAGGCTAAATAAACTGAAAGCACCTGCAACAAACCCAAGTGATTCTTCTCTTAGTGTTGGTTCATGTTCCTTTATATCCTCCTTTAAAACACAAAGCAAAAGATTAGTCTGGAGACTTTGAAGAACTTTCTTTTGCCATACCCTTCTCTTTCTGAAGAACTAACCCCATTTTAGTGAAGTGTATTACATCAACAGTGGGAAAAAGGAAAATAAAAAAGCCATCCAACTTACCATTTCCATTGGTGCTGAAATGCTCTCATACATTCCCCCAGTTATATTTACCAGTCTATCCAGTCCTTACCACCTCAGGGCAGCATGCATTACATTTATAGATGAAAAAATTCACTAATATTTTCTCCACTCTAGGAAGTTTTCATTGTACTCATCTCACATTGTCTCTAGATAATAATAGTATTGTCAACACCAGTGACTAGCTTGTGACAGGTTATTTCTTTGAAGAGCTTCTATTCAGATGAGCACACAGATCCTTTACCATTTGTCAGTGACATAAAGCACATGGAATAGCAGATGCCATAGCCTGGACACCAGCACATTACTTGTCTTTCTCTTTTTCTCTATTTGTGGTAAATCAGTGAATACACAACAAAAAAGAATGAAAAGCATTTTTTCACTTATTTAAAAGATAATTGAGGTAATTCTACGGAAGTAAATGAAGGAACTTATTTTACAAAATAGACCTCACTGTAAAAAAATTATATAAAAGCAATATTTTCACTGACACAGGCAATAAAATCTTAAAAAATAACTTAGTTTGAATATGTATTTATACTTTCATTGCTGACATTGTTTTTTTTTATTATTGCCTTATTTAAAACTCCAGCTGTTCTCTCATATTCAAGAAAATGTGCTTTTATCCAGCCTGGTTCAGACTTAAACTTACGAGGTCTTTGTTTAAGTTAATTTTACATTCATTATAATGTGCCTTCCTCCTTTGTGCTCTGAAAATTGTGCTGAAGGTGATAGAACTGAAGCACTTAAACCTTATTAAAACTAAGCAAAGTACTCAGACATATCCAACATGCAATGAGTGTTCATGGACCACTGGAAACCAAACACAGCATCAGGCTTGCAGTTCCAACTTAGTGAGGAATCTTACCCATGCAATAAATTAATAGTGACCTAACGTTTTTACCTCTCTGACAGTGCCCCTCTTTTACAGCACACCCTACATCTAAAATGGCAAGGGTCAGACAACACGTTCCTAAATTTATAAATTTATAGAACACTTTCCCATAATAAACACTGAAATGCTGCCATCACCACCTATCCACTTTAAACATAAAAAGTCTTGAAAAGGAAAACAAGCTTTGAGCTTTGAGGCAGCTCAGGCTGTTAATAATCTCTACCTTATTTTATGTCACTCAATGTTTCTATAAGGATCCATTCTGGATTTTTAACACTTTATACCATCTACCTCATTATAGTAATCTCTATCACTAGATAAAAGAGTGTTTTGGCTTAGCCATTTATAACAAATTGCTTTATTTATTTATTAGCACAAAACTTGAGAATTAATTTAACCCAAATTGCAACTTAGAAGTGGGAAATCATATTTGAGGTGACTGTGCCCCTACTTCAGCAGTAAAAAAGCCATTTGCTTCTTTTCTATTGGTTTCCAGCATCTTAGAAAATAGAGTTTCTAAGTACAAATATGAATGAAGGTGAAAAATATTGAACATTATGAAAGTTAAGTTTTGTTGGACAAAATAGTAGAAATAATTTCTTACACTGTGAAAATCAAGGAGTTAATAAAAGTTTAATTTTGTGGACAATCAAATTTTTGGGTCCAGAGAACTACTTAAAATAGCTGAAATCTAATTCTGTGTCTCTTTCAAGAGCTGAAAATGTAATAATTCTCCAGCAGCATCCATGTTGAAGCACAAGTTTGAAGTCAGATATTAGGACCTATTAAACAGAAGGTGCAGTTTGAAGAGGTAGAACAGCTCAATGGTAAAAAACCAAATATTTTTCCTTGTGATTTTGTACATGTACAAAGGATGTAGTTTGTTTATCATGCTTTATCTGAGGACCAGGAGCCAGGACATAATAAGCATGGTTGCATTTTGAAACAAAACATGGGGAATGTTGGGAAAGAAGCGACTTAAAAAAAAGATTGGCACTCGGAGCCAGCTGATTAAAATTTTATGAACCTAAAGCCATAGAATGTTGGGGGATATTTCTATTCATTTCAACAGAATTTGGTTCTGCCCTGCCTGAAGCAAATGTTGGGGAAAAAAGTAACAGTTTAATTTAAAAAAAATCCAAATGTGACTGCTCACATAGTTTAGCAGGAGACAAATGTGCTTTACAGGTAGTACGTAACAAGCAAGGAGAACATATGGCCACCACCACCTGTATAGAATTCAATCATTTCTTATAAAACCATTACACATATTCTTCTGCTTTGCTGAGTAGCTAAATGTCATTCTCTCATCATGCCTTGAAGTGGAAAGTCCACCAGGTTATAAATGGTCATGATATAAAGGAGAATGACAATTAAGTCAGAGTCATGTGGTTATTTATTGTTATCTTTGTAGCTTACTTCCTGTTTTGGGTTTTTTTACAGACATTCTTGAAACATTAAGATCTTCAAAACAAAACAAAACAAACAAAAAACCAACAAAACAAAACAAAAACAAAACCACAACATTTTCCTTTCTTACACAATTCTTTAATCTTTTGTTAAGATTTGAATTCTAGTTTTAAGTTTTTCATAGGAACTGTTGAAACATGTCAGTGCTTACATTAAGACCTTATTCAGCCAATTATTTTTGCAAGTGTTCCTTTCTAAGCACACAAATAGTCATCCAAAAAGAGCTTTTCAAACTGAAAAGTATTTTGCAAATGACTCTGCTAAGATTAATAGTCTACATTTAAGTCCTATTTTGAATCCTAATACTCACACACTAACTTTATGTTCAAGAAAAACCATAATGGATCTGTGCTGTATTTAAGCCCTGAAATTACATAGCAATCTGTGACTTTCAGCTTTTCTTTCAACCTTACACCTACACACACATTTATATGTGGCATTATAGAAGTTAAATAAGAAATAAGACTCTGTGTCTTACACTGTCCCTCAGATACTGTTGAACAGTCAGGAGTGAAGACCTAGGACTGTTGGGAAAGCCTTTAGCATTCACATTTTCTCAGAGAGGAGGGCCTTTGTTGAACACAGTGATATATGACACAACTGCATTGCAACAAGAATAATGGAGCAGAAAGCTTAATTCTTGCAGTATTCACGAGCCAGCATGAGACCCCGTGCTAACCAATGTACAAAATTAAAAACTCTTTGCTCCAAAAAGCTAATAAAATCAAGAAGTATACTTTTAGTACTCTAAGATGGAGAAAATGCAATACAATAGGATCATATACTGTAAAAGTGAGATATTTTATATATATATGTGTGTGTGGTAGGATCTATTAAGAAACAGTCTTTGAATAACTAAAAAGAAGTATTAAAACAAAGATCTCTGCGCTAAAATGGAAAGAGAGACAGTTTTACAATGTTAATTTCCCAGTGCAACAACACACGCAGAATTTTCTTTAAGCTGAATATATTTTAATGTTGATAATAATTGTCCATCCGATCCTACAGGGAGCACTGACAAAAAACCCAACTGCTTACAGTGTGAAACCTTCCAAGAGTGGCCTGGACTTTGCCCAGCTGTCTCCCATTATTTTTCTAGTGCTTTTCAGATTTTATGTTATAAACTTAATTTTGAAGCAGTATTATACACGTTTATTTGATTTCCTGCACTTGCCTCTTGGCAAAGAAAAAGAAAAATGAACCAGTATTGACAAAGATGACTTGTATAGATAGGTGATTAGAAGACAGCACATCAATCTTATTCCATCATGATGAAGTAATATGCATAGTGGGCACAACTGCAACCAATGAATAAAATATTTCATTTGGACACCATGAAAAATGAGACAAAAGTGAAGAATGCTGAAATTTTGCATAAATAAATGAGTGATCTTCCATAAACAATCTGAAGGGATTTTATTATGGAGTGTAAAAAACTGCAACGGGTTTCATTATTAAAATAATCAAATGTTTTTTTATATGCAGAAGGAGAAGGCACAGAGGAAGAAAAAAGAATGTAGGAGCTGTTCAGACTCTGTTCCCATTAGGAAACAAAATATTAAATCAATGTCTTAGGTGAGAAGTTCAGTAGCTGTAAATCAAAATACTTTCCACTGGCATAATAGAAAGACATTGCTTTACTCTTCCTGAAAATTTGGCCCCTAACATTTTGCTGTAAGTAGGAATATCTTTAAAGTTAAGAAACTTTTAAGAAAAATATTAATCTTGTAACATAGCACACATCTACAAACTGTGGATGTCAATTAGATACTGGGTAATTGTCCACACTTGAGCAGATTCTTCACTGTGATAGCAAGCTACTCTAGGCAAGGTAGTTCAGAAAACAAAAGATGAGGATTATTTGACTAGAGAGATCAAGCAGTACCTAAAAGCATATGTCTAAAATCAGACAAAAGGCTTTTAATTCAGCCAGCACAAAGATGCAAATACACATTTCATTTCTCCAGTGCGTTCAGTGCCCTCCTTTAACAGAAGCCAAGAAAGCTCAGATGCCATTAGGAGAAAAGGAGTTTTACATTTGCATCTCCACTGAACTTTTAGCTTAAACTTCCTGCCCTTCCTATTGGCCCAATCTTTTGCCTCCATTGCTTCTTAGAGCATTCAACATACGTAATATTCACTGTAAAAGTCAAACAGAAGATTCTTCCAGCACACATCTTCCACAGAAAAAGTACAAGGACTTGAGTTGTGCTGGAAGAAACAAAAAGAAACCTCTTTAGAAGGAGAAACAAGATCCATTCATGCTGATATTTAGGGTCAAGCTCAACTATACTGCGACATATAAACCATCCTGCTACAGCATGGCCCATTTAATGCCACCAAAATAGACATCTTTGACACCCAAAGTAGGCCCTCTGACCAATTTAACTTGCAATCTACTTTTTAGGCTGGTCCTTGACAAAGAGAGAAAGTGTTTTAGAAGGATTGTGAAGCAGAAGCAGAGCACAGAGGGATCACTGCTGACAGAGCTCTAGATCTATAACCACCAAAACAAAGGTAATTTGAAACAATTTCTGAAACTGCAGAAAGCATCAAGGTCATTGAAAAGCAGCAGTCAGATCAGTCTAATCAGGATGGACAGCTGGTAGTGAGAGCTTAACTGTGAGATAGACAGCAACAGGATGTGGGCTTCAGAATAATCTTCAGGTCTACCTTGCTTATCAGAGCTCAGACAGTACCACTCTCATGCAAGCAACTGGAATTGTAAGCTCTAATCTACCCAGCCTTGCCACATATCTATAATCCAAGTAAAAGATTACTTTTAGAAAGCATTTAGAAAATACCACACTTTTGGTTTGTTTGTTCTCCCATAGTCTCAAGGACCACTGAGCAGCTGGTGAACACACAACATGCCTCATGAATGGATCCCATTGCCTTCTCCATGAGAGTCCCAAAGGCAGAGGAGGAAGAGGAACTCCAGTGATAAACAGGCAACAGTCAATCCTGATGACAGAAATAAGAATGAAAAACTGAGATCTGCTTTTTCCCCCCTTCATTTCACCTTCAAAGATTTATTTTACCTCCGATTTTCTCCTGAGAGAATCTTCCATGCAAGATGAACTATAAAAATGCAGTTATTTCTTATTACTACTGTGTGAACTCAAGAATATTTTTCTTCCTTTGTTTTAAAGAATGTGTTAGTGATGTTACATTGTCAAAATGAAGTCTTGTATCAGTCAAGGTATAAAAAAAAAAATAGCTAATTTTTCCTTCAACTTCCAGATAAATCACTAATTATACCAGAGAACAGATCAAATTTGCTTTAGGTGCTTATAAGAAGAAATGTGTTAACAGTGTAAAATATGTATGTCATGTTTCAACAAAAAGAACATTTGGCTAACAAGATGTAAGCTCCTCAGAGATGCAGGTCAGCATTATTTCTATCTTATTTCAGGGAAGCATTTGTTTGGGCAGCTGTTGGTCATAATCTGAAGTTCTTTTTTAATTGGAGCATTTAACTTTAACATAATAACTTTTTATGCTGCATTTTCATAGCTGCCCAGCATTCACTGTGTTCATCCAAGGTGTCAGTCACCTTGCTGTCTGCAGTAGTCACTGCACCATTGAAATGTGCCTTTGCTTTGCTTCAGAAAACAAAGTTATAAACCATTACTTTCTCAGTGGTCAAACTGCAAAAGTCAAGTGCATTCTTAGTGACTTTTCTCCATGACCTGGCTAAGCAGGGTTTGACTGATTTCTGCTTTGAACCCCATGCTTTTGCAGTGAGAGCAAGCCAGAAATCCTATTGGCTCAGGGTGAGTTTCAAAAGAGAGCTTCTCCCAGAGTCATGCAATGATAAGAGGATCTTGTGATTCATTTTAAAATCACATCTGAGAAGTTCTGGATCCTTGTTTAGCTTCCTGTTTTGTATGCCTACCTGTATGTAGTGTGGATGTCCTCACAGTCACTTGCAGTTTGTAGAAAAAATGCAGTTCAGGCATCCATGATTCACAGCAGGAGAAAGCAAATTCTTCCCAACACCATGTATTTGGCATCCTGTCACTTGTATCACACATTTCTGACAGAGATAGCCTATCTTCTGCCTGCTGATAGGGAGACACAAAGTTGAAGTCAATGAATCTTTCATTTAGGAAACTGCAATTCATCACTAACACAATGTGGAACAGCCCCTACTCACTGAAAGTGTGATTTTCTCTCAGGTGAAAAGATGTCTATTTCATCATTGTGTCATGATTTTTATTTTTTTTAGAGACAGCAATGATACTTCAAAACAAGGAAAGAATTGATTTCTGCCAGTAAGAAAAAACTTAATATGGAAGAAAACTCTCAAGACAATACCTATTATTAACAACCTTTTCCTGTTACTTATTTCTATATACCTATGGCAGCAGGATTCCTTCCAGACCAAAGTCAAAGGGTTACATAGTCTACACATAGATGCATTGTCCAATCCATCCCATCTCACTAAGACATCTCACAACACTTCATCCAAGATCTGATACTCTCCATGGAGGAACCTGTTTCCCCCCATAGTCTATACAGAAGATCAGAGATACTGTAGTATGTCAGTTACCAGTTTCTATGGTAAGTCAGTTTTTTGACTGGCTAATGGCATAAGGACCAAATACCTTCATAGACCTATTTTACAATTTGAAAGTATTTTTACATTTTAAAGAGCCTTCACAGCAATTTCAGAAGATTTCATATGGAATAAGACCTTTGCTTGGCCAGTTGTATATGCTGATAGATGGTTCATAATCCAAAATAATTACCTATTGTCTCTTGTCTGTAGAGACTGCATAATGAGACTAAACCAGCAACTGGGTAATTGAGATCAAAATACAGGAAAGACATACAGGGAATGCCAAATCACCTGAAGAATGGCGTTTAAGGTGACAATGCCAAACCAGCTAGCTGTTCCCACCCAAATTAGCAGAAATGTGTACAAGAGCAAGACACCCAAAAATCAAACCATTTAGCAAGATATCAAGAATTAATTTAGAAGCCAAGAAGGACTGGTTTACAAAAGCACCACTTACTCAGGCTTTTTCTCCAAACCTCAAAGAAATAGAGGTTAGACAGAATATAGCTGTTGAAAACAGGACATTTAGATAGAAAACTCAATATGTATTTAAGTCTCAGACAATCAATTTAGAAAATCTCTATCCTTTATTTTCTTGTGTAAAGCAAATAATACTAGCCTGTTTCAGCTGCCAAATGCACAGCAGGAAAGTGAGACCCTCTTCAAAGTAAAAGTAATCATCAGTAAAATATGGTTGTAAAATTTATGTGCTCTCAAAGCAAACCTAAGCCTTTTACATGAAACTTAGAGAAAACAAGAAAAGCAGAGTGTGGAAGGCTACAGAATGAAGGCCAACACCACAATTTTTAAATGGAATTTGAAGCTCGGACCAAAGCTAAAGCCTCACTGAAATTTTATTTGAGTGCAGTAGTGACTTTTATTACTGCTCTAATGCACAGGAATGTGTCCTAGAGAGTGCACTGACAGCTATTATCCTCCTGGGTGCTGCAGAGTGAGACAACCAAATGGCTTTGCAGGAGGACTTTGGGAGTGCAGCCAGCGTGTCACAACAGACATCATGCATGCAGTAAACACCATGACCTGGCTATGCCATCCTGATTCTTTCACATATATAAGGCTAGAAAATATTGTTTGTATTTTTGCTTTCATCTTCGGTGTTGACTTTTTATCTGAAAAGACCCTTGTTACAGAAGTTGTAGCTCAAAATCTGGAGATGTTCATTTCCTCTGAAGTGATAAATGGCCAATTCATAACAGGGCTGGTTTGAGAACCAGCAATCAATACAGGCACTAAAGTATGGTTTAGATGGCCATTCTGGTTTTTATCCGTGGGCACAGACAACAATAACACAAAAACACCAGTATCAGAGTATTATGTGGTTACCTCATCTCTCTTAAAGGGACACTGCCCTTCATCAGTGTCATCAACAAATCAATTGGTCACTTTAGATGTCTGTAAGTGCTCATCTTGTCTTTTGCTTTAAATGTATTGCAACCATTTTTCCGTTACATTTCACATAAAAAGGATTTGCTGAAGCTCTGCTACTGGGATAAACCAAAGAACCGATTTACTGAAATAGCTTAGAAATGGTTTCATATTGCAGTGGTGTCAACAAAGCAGATTTTTAAAAATATCCTTCTGACAACAAAGGAAAAATATCCATTCCAAAGCTATGCATAAGGGAATCTTTTTTACAGTTTCCCCACCTGTCTAATGGGCAAAACAACATTCACCTGAAGGGTGATGGGATTTGGAGCTACAAAGTCTTCACTATAAACTGTATTTTCAAAAGTGAAGTGACAACCAATGCTATAAAATAAAAATATCTTCACCTTGGCAAACTCAACAGAAGAGAAAAGTGAAAATAAACAAAAAATAATGAAGCAATGTTTAGTTCTTCTGCAGAGTCTCAGCTTTCCTGTATCCTCAGCTTTTGACTCCTTAAGCAAAATTTCTATTGGTCAGTTTAAGACCCACCAGTGCTATTTGAAATGCCTGGATTCTTGTCTTCAAAGCTGTAATTCTCTGGTTCTGTGAACAACCTTTCTCTTTCCTTATTCCCCAGATGTTATCTGAAGTTATTAGAGCACTATTTTCCACAGCAGATCATGAGTATTATTCTTTAGCAATGGCCACGAGATTTCATGAGTCAAGGCACCATTCACAGCCCACACATACCATTCAAGGACTGCAAAACCACCCAGTAGAAATCTATCCTGCAAAAAGTAGAGGAGAGTTTGTACTTATATTTCTCTGGACTTCAAAAGTAGTTTTTCTGCTTAGTGATTATTAAATCAGTTGGAATAGCAATGGAAGTGTAATTAAATACTCAATATTCTTACGCTCACTGTAATTTAGATCCTTTTCACATTTGCTCCTAACATAATTTCTTTATGGCTTCCTTACTACCTGTTTGACAACTGCAAAACAAATGAATTAAGGAAGTAATTAAACAAAAATTTAATTGATTTTACAAAAAGAGAAAGGGTTTAATCTTCATAAATTGGTCCTTTGATGTGGATCATTTTAAAGACTGTGACCGATTATAGACTGAAGGATCACAAGAAGTTTTTCCTTTGAGTAATCAAGCTCCAGTGAATCTTCTGAAGAAAACAAAGTGTTAATAATAGCAAAGAGTATAAAAATATTACATATAAAGGGCCAAAGTCTCTAACATAATGAAATGAGCAGAGCATGTCCACAAATTCAGTGAAGGTAAAGGCAAACATTTCCATTGCATATTACTTTAAAAGAAGATAAAGAGCACTGGATCAATAAATCACTGGAAAGATTATTATTTTGTACAAGCTGAAGGTTAGTGCAGGTCATTCCCACTAAAGCAGACAGAGTTTGTTAATTTAATCCAGCAGATTTGGCAGGGAAACCAAACAGGAATTTAATCAGCAGCAGAAGGTGGTGAACATCTCTGAAAATTGAATAATCATTGTGCCAGACAGTAAACATCATTACAGAAGGAAAAAAGGAAAGAAAAAAAGTTTCCCCTTTTCATACTGTTCATTAACTTCTTCAAACAGGTAATAAATGATTTAAAACATCTGTCTCTGGAAAACAAAAACACCACATACGAGAGCAGCTGGTCAATAGCTTAGCACATTTATGATGACATTGAATTTCTCTTAACTAAAGCTCTTCCTTTTTCTGTATTATAATTCTTTATTTAAAAGCTGTCTCATGAAGTAATATTGCTATTGCTCTAATTTAAAAATATATATTAAGTTACTGTTTCAGCTCTTATCAGTTCGTGGAAAGACAAGAAATCACATGCACTCAAATACATTTTCTGATATTTTTCAAGAGTTGGCCAAGACGGGAGGCTGACATTTGAGACACTTTAGCACAGTATATGTCAGCATTTTGTTTGGGGGTTAAATTATTTTTTCATTTTCATGAAATTTCTACTACCAAAAAACACTTCTCTAAATCAGTCTTTCTGTTTCTACCTATGTCCAATTTAATATTTTTCTTCCCTTATATATTATAGACTCACATCATAAAAAGATAAATTCTGCACTTAATAAGCAGAAATTCAGGTAAGCTGATGTGTTAGAATAGTCCATGTCTTCCACTGACATGGGACTTAATCCTTCTGGTTTATAAAAGAAATTCATAAAATGGAAATTTGGATTCTAAATTAAAATAAGTCATTTGCTGAAGTCACTCAGATGACTCTGTACCCAGTAAAGCTACGTTAATCTGCAAAGACGTCATATTTGCCATACTTAAATTTCAGACCTCTGCAAATATAAAGAGAAAAAATCTCCATTGGAAAGTTTTCTGAAACAATCTTATGTAATGGAAAAATCAGTGGGTCTGAATTTTGGGGTTACATTTTGATACATTAATATCTACAGGAGGCAGTTATTGTATCTCAATTTCTCCATAAATTACATACATTTCCAAATTCCCATAATATTCTATGTATGCAAATTTCCAGCTAATTTAATTAATATCCTAATTTTTCAGTTTTTAGGAAAGAAAACATTTTTTTAATTTTAAAAGCAGAAATACCACTCCCTATTCCAATGTGAAATTGGTAGACCTTTAGGCTCTTGCCACTCATCTTAAATAAAAACCCCACTACACCCACCAAATAACTTTTTCTGAATCAAGGAGACATCCAGCCATAAACTAAAATATGGAGGTTTTTCACCTCAGTTAAAATGAATGCGAGACTAGTGAAATAAATAAGAGATTTGTATCAAACATTTTACATTTACATTGCTAGTATAAGAAAACTTATAAATTCTGAATGGGCTCTGCTGGCCTGATCTGACACTTCTGCTGGTTCAATGGAAGCCAGGCAGAGCCACTTTGTAGGTTAAAAATTCCAGGACTTCATTAATTCAGTGCTTATTTTCACTTGAATAACAGACATAGTTATACTGCTAGTGACAAGAAATAAAGTGTGCTGAAATCATCTTTGATGATGCTCAAGGTGTAAATCGCCTTTTTCATCTACAGCAATTCAAAGTTCTGCAAGCATCTTGCTACTGCATCACAGAAATAAGATTTCTGCTCAACTCCTTGGCAGGATCCAACCAGCACACGCATAGATGAAATACTACTGGCATAGCCAAGGATGTGGAGACAAATTTCAAGGCATTAATAATTCCAGAAAACAGGAACCTTTTAATCAGCACACTTAAGGCAAGCACACTCGGCATAGCACTGTCATACCATGTAATTTTTTCTAAGTGTGCTGAGACAAACTTGGGGAATTGCAGCATTTCAGAGAAATCAGGAATGTTATTGAGATATTGCACACGGAATGCATTGTTCACTCCAATTTTTTCGTGCTGTATTCCACAAAGAACCTGAAGGAGGTCTGCTGCTGCTTGTGTATGCAAAGCACCACAGCAGAGGCAAAAAGCATTTCAAAGGTGCTGTCTTGTCAGAGGGCACGTCCCAGAAATGATTTGCAGAATATATCTACATTGGCCTTTCAGTTCAGGAAAGTGCTTTTGAACCAGATCTCCCAACCAGTTTCACTTGCTGCTCTTTGTGTCACATTTGAGAGTGGTTCTGGGTCACATCAGCGAGGGCACTTGGGCTGTTGGTGCACAGTGCACAGGACAGAGTAAGACAGCAGCAAAACCCTTATGCTCTGCACATCCAGAATGTGAGCTCCTCTGCACATCCAGATCTGAGCTCCTCTGCACATCCAGGTCTGAGCTCCTCTGCACAGCTGTTTTGCCCTGCTGATCCACTCCTGCTACATTGCAACACTTGCATACAGGGATATAGCCAGACTAATTTGGTCTGTCTGGGATGGACTGGGATGGTAATCAGTGATTTCCTTCACAAATTCCAAGTGAATTTGCAATGGTTATTTTGGGCAAAGGGCAATCTCAGTCTCTTGCATGGATGTACTTTATTTACCATAGAATTTCTCCAGTATGTTCCATGTATCTAACACCATGTTGTAACCTGTATCCACAGTTTTAGAAAACTGTGATTTTCTAAAGAAATGGAACACCAAAAACCTTTAAAATTTTGTTGGAAACTGGGCACCTTACTGCTGAGGTGAAACTCTTCAGTTTATCACGTGGTGGGTTCACTAAAATGCCTTGTATTACCATTTTTTTCTGTAAAAGAAAAAGAAATGCTACAAAAAAAGCTTTACTAGCAAACCTGCTGCTTGCTAGAAATTCATGGTGGTTTTCTTGCCCTACACAGCTTGCCCTTTACAGTTGTAATTGAGTTTGACCTTTATATTAAAAAATGTGAAGGCAAATGCAAGCTTGGTTCCAAGAGTATCTCCTTTTAGTATGCACACTTTAGGAGGTATGGCTTTGCTAAACCAGTATCTGTGAGTAGAGAGGACCCACTAGGCATTTTCAGTTCTATCTCCATGTAAACGTGTCATTTCAGTGTTAGTGGAGAAAACCTGCCAGGTAAAAAATGGATACTTTGAATTTTTAATAAAGATTTTGATGTAGGGAGTCTTAAAAGATGGTGTATAAGATTATTACCTACATTTTCTTCCTGAAGCAAAATATTACAAAAATAAAGCTAATTTTCAATGTTGTTTTAGAGATAAATGATTCATACCTGTCAGCTATGAAAAAACAGAGAGTTTACAATAGAAAAAAGGGGGATGCACTGAATTTAACAGAAATGCCACATGGTTCTTTTTTTAATTATGCTGATATTTTAATCCTAGAACACATATTTCCGAGGTTTCAAATGTTGGCTGAGAAATAAAAGCCTGCTAATTATTTTGTTTTTTAAAGAATGACTCTCATTCTTCAATAGATCTTTATAAAATTTATTATCTGCATATCAATAAATAATAGATTTTTGAAAATTGTGATCATACAAATCTTTCTGAGATGTGGATCACAGCCAAGAAAATGGTCTCAATTTTATTTTGTGGGTTACCATTGTTTTGCAGCATTCTAAACCTGTACGTATTTCCCCCCAGTACGTTTTGCTGATGAGATCTAAGGTTTAGGTCACGACAAAGAATTTGAGTCCTGTGTCACCCCTGTATGTAGCAGCACACAGCACAGCAAAAGGCTAACACAGTTTGAATGGGAATTCAAAACTCAGTGAAAAATATCACCTCAGTAGGTTTTAAAATCATACTCCTAAGAAAACAGGTCCAATAAAAGCAGTGGCTGTGCAAACTCTTAACCTCCTGAAAAGAATGGCTTCAGAGATACTCTGAATCCATCAGTTCTGAGCCTTTCCTATTTGTTTTCTAGAGAGACAGTGATTTACTGATTTTAGTACATACCACTTAGAGCTGAGCAAGAAGAAAATTCTGTAGAATTGGTTATATTGCTATTGGTTATAATTCTGCTCTCTTAAAGCCAGAAAAAACATAATGTAAAAAATATTTGATTGACCTTTCTCCTTCTTTGAATAAAGTATAACAGGCTGCTATCCTGCTAATCTTCCAAAAATAGAACATGAGCAATCTCAAAACTGGGATCTTAAGCAGGAAAAATACAGATTATCTATATTATTTTAGAGCATTGGAAAGTTTGCCAGGATTTCATACAGTGCAGAAAAATACAGAGATGATGCACCATAATTCAGACAAGGGAAAAAGGATGTCAAGTTGAATTTTCAGCTTTTTGAAGATTATATATAGCCTGCTTAAATACATTAAAAGAATTATTGTATATAGGTGACATAGCAAATTCAGAATTCTAAAAATTCTAAGCGTAGGAGAGAACCCTTTAGAACAAGCCCTTCTGCCACTTTAAATCATCTCAGCGTAAAACAGGGGATGAGTCAAGTAACACATTTATATAGATTTTCTTTAACTTTTTTCCTATACTCTTATCCATTCATGGGGAAGGAATTTTCCTAAATGTGTATGTAAAAAGGTGGTAGAAGGTGACCTGTGCAGCATCTTGCTTCACAGGAACTTAGAAGGGTTTTTCATGAGGCCAGTAGCTTGTGGTTTTGGAATGGTGCCATGTGCCCTCTTGCCCTCAAGGTTCTGTGGTCCCACCTTCTTCAATACTGTGTAACAGATTTAGAGTAGAGAGCAAGAACTTGGAAAAAAGCAGAGTTAAGATTATATGTGACAATAAATTATGAGAGGAACCTGAGAGAACAGATGCACAACTGCTGTCTGGTCCATCTCTGGCTGTACAATTAAACCTACCAAAACAGGCCAATCTTCGAGGTCTTTTTTCAGTTTTTTATAAAGAGTGGTACCACTTCCCACTCTTTGGTTGTTTCCAAAGGTTCAGAGACAATCTCCCTAGTAAGATAAGATAAGATAACACACTTATGTGTCGTGTATGAACTGCTGAGTGAGTTAGAGTAACACCAGTCTGCCCTGATCTCATAGAATTCCCTAGTAATTAACAGAATCAAAGCTTTTCTCTATCTAAAGGAAGCTATGAAGTACTGAAATTAGTTGGCCTTTCATGGTAGATTGTTCACTCCCAGTAATTTAATCTATAGACTTGATGATGTGAATAAAAATAAAACCTTAGAAGGTTTTGGAAAATATATTAGCTTCTCACAGAATTTAATGTTAAAGTACAGATAAATGGTCATTGTGGAAGCCCTGTTAAGACAACACAAGGTCTTGATTTTGCATATATCCTTAGCTTTTCCACAGAGCACGGACATTTCCAATTCTCTGTCTTAGCTTTTTATGGTAGGATGAGCCTTTCCCTGAATTAATGTACATTGTTAATAACAGCATTTAAAAGAAATATATTTAGAGGTGTAACAATTTATTTGAATCATCCAGATAAAATTAACAGCTATTCTAACGATATCACCTAAAGGATTTACTAACCATGTGGACTGTCCCTCTTTCCACTGTGGATGTTTAAGCAAAATACAGGATTGATTCAGAAACTGGACAAAATGATTTTCAAGTTGTGAAATGAACATCCTTCTTGATCCTACTTATTTTATCACTTTGAATGAAACATTGACTGACAACCAGCTCAAAGTCTGTTAAATGGAGGCCTCCCCACAATTACCTTCCAGTACTACTGGCAGTATTAACAAAAGGGATATAGGATTTCTCAAGATTATCAACATATGCCTCTAAATGAGTTTCTGCTTTCAATACACATAAAAAAAAGAAATCTGAACTCAGAAAGTTTTACCTTCTTCCTAAATATGCCAAGTCCAGTGAAGCTGCAGTTTCAATCTTTAATACAATCTGCCTGTGTAGAAACAACTGCTTAAGTGGAAGTACTCAGCAATAAAATTTTACACTGCACAATTTCTCAAATTCTGACCCTCTTTACTAAGAGCAAAATGGCTATAAACTGGATAAAAGGGAAGTGACATGATAATATATGTTGCAAAAAATATTCACTGGTTGTGTTAAAACCAGCTGGAACATAAAGACTTCCTTGGAAGAGGTAGGACATAGAGCTTTTACACTTAAAACTCTGTCTTCTTAGAAATATTTGTGCTATAACACAAGGAAAATGGAAGGAATGAACAATTACGAACACATGAAGAAGAAACTGAGCCACCAAAGAAATGGACATTATGAAAGAAGTATGGAAACAAATTGAAGGAGGTCATGGAAGCTCTGGTTGCTGCATTCTGTGAGCGCAGTTATGAAAGTAGACTTTCCCATGAAAGGACCTTACCTCCCATTTATTCTTCTGAGCTGTGCCTATGTGAAAAATGAACATCTGCTGAATACAGTCTTTGGAGCTCTGTATCCACCTCCTTCTGCCTCTTTGCCATTGGTTCCCAGATCCTGCAGGGTGCTTTACTCCAATGTCCTCTGTAATACTGTGCCACTGAAAAACTGTCTTTCTTCTCATAGCCTTTCTTTGATTTTTGGTTCTTTTCTTATGTTATTGCTTTGATTAACAATTTTAAATTACTAATCAGCAGACAACCAGCCCATTTAACCAACTGTTAATGTGCTGATTCTTCCTTTATTTTCTCAGTTTACTGCCATAATACAACATTTAATGAAGCTCAGCACTCCTTGATAGATAGCTGTTCAATATAATTTCTACTTTATAAGTAGCACTTCAAAGCATTTCTCTGAAACAGGAGAGGTAGCTACGCCCAAATCTTTTTGCCTACCTTAGGAGAGAACTATAAAACACATTTTTCCTGCAGAAGGTTTTCTTGTAGTCATGCTGTGAACAACTCTTCTCTATGTCTATCATCTGTTATATTAATTGTGTTCCCTATAGAGTTGTTTATTTCAGGCTTCATTTATCTACTTATTTAATTTACACCTGTTGTATATGCAATTAGGCAATTATTACCGTATTCTTGATGCTAGATTCTTCATTGGCTATTATTATACTTCGTTAGTTACACTGTGGAGAGGTGGAAATGCATCTCTTTCTCTGAAGATTTATTTGCTTCATCCTTCTAATCTAAAATGAAAGTCACCCCAATAGCAGGAAACTAGGATACAATATGAATATGGCTATGTATTACAGAGGTACTTTGAAATGTGCTGAACAAACCCAGAGCATTTTCTGAATGGGGTGAACATAAATGCACATCTAGTGTCTATTTGAAAGAAAAAAGTGCTGCAATTTTCTGTGCCCATCTCTTCAGCTCAGGTGTGTGAACCTTGTAAACAGTTTCTGTTTCTGAACAGCTGTTTCAGAGAGAGACCTAACACGGGAGAAAATCTCATCTGTAGCTCTTTCTCTAGTGTTTTCTACCAGCTGTTCTCAACAACTCCCACATGTGCTGTGTTATAAACCCAAGGGATGTGACAGCCCTCATTTCCTATGGAAGCAAATTAAGGACCTTAAGAGGCTCTTGAATTCCATTCCAGCATCTGACTTTGCAGCTTGGAAGCACTGGATGTCACAACTCACGTCTCCCTGCATGTGGGTGTGTTTATTGAATACTAATGGAGCTGGCTTGAAACTGAAAGCTGAGGAGAGGTAGGCAACCCCTTGAACTGACATAAGAATTATCTCCACTTACCTTTATGCTTCTAGCCACAGAGTAGCACAAGATGTATCTATCTCAATCCACTTGAATTATGAGGATTTAATTTTAAAAGATAAGATGAAAAACACTGCTTGTTTTGATCTTGCAAGAGCACACTTCAATCCAAGGACATTTCTTCTGAAGTATTTAATGAGTGAACAGAACTTGGTGATCTCCTGAACACACCACACAGTTCATGTGCTCAACTTAACTTTCACCTTCAATCTTTTCACACACAAAACAGCACAAGCAAAGGCAGCAGGGATTTCTGTCCCTGTATGGAAATCAAGTTATTTGTCACACAGACCAAAAAAGGTTATTTGACATCAGGCAGAATCTTAAGAGAAATGGAATTTCATGTTTGTGTTATTTATTTTCTTACACAGCTATTGCCTTGCTCAGTATTCTAAGGGTGCTCCATTTCTAAAAGTCTCACAGACTGCCAAAACTTGATTTCTTATGAAAGCAGTGCTATTTTGGTACACTCAGGTACGATCACAGTGCCCTATAGATTGTCACTCACCAGGCTTCATAACTTCTGTTTCTGCCATAACTGAGCATATTTGTGAATCTTCTTTATTGTTTCAATTTAAATTTTCTCAACCAAGTCCAATGTAATAATCCTCTATCTTTTAAAAACCCTCTAACTTGTTTTCTAGCATAAATTCCATGAATGAAAGTTGAAGGATAGAAAATGCTAGAACAATTTTATGCTACTATTTTCTATGATTTTATTGGGCCTACAGGTTCTTAGTTAGAGTCCATGCTTCCTGCAGACCACTTAGTCCAAGATATTGGAAAATTTTCCCAAATAATGCAAATTTTGCCTGATGTAAAGAAACTGTTTTACTCTTTTCTCTGACCAACAAGATTCGAATTTACAAATATCTCTGCAAACATTTCACATGACATGCTCCCTTTATGACCTCTATTTTCTTTAATTGCCCTTAGAAGTAGCCTAGTTTTATGCAACCATAATTCAACTCTCATCTTTTCAGACATCCTTTGGCATCCTACTTATAACTAACTATTTTGTGAGTTTTTCTCTTCTCTAACTTTCTTTCCTTAGTACTTCCCCCTTCTGTTCTCCCTGTTCACCATTTGTTTATGTCTTTCTAATCACTTAGTATCATTAGAAGTATATTCATAATTTATTTTTGGTACCTGATTCAAGATTCAATTTCATCTATCAGTTTCTGTCTGTCATATGAAAATTGAAAGCCTTGTTAAAGGCATCAAGTTTATTAATTTATATAATATATCTTTTATTTATCCATTAATTAGATTAGAAATTTGATTCCTGTTCAACTAGAAACATTTAAAATTCCTGCTACCAAAGAACTACAGGTTGTTTGACAGTACTATGAAGTTGATTTCTAATGGCATTAAGGCTGAGGTCTTGAATGCTCCTGCTGTTAATTTCTAAAGGCTACATACCTACATACCTGAGATGGCCACCAGAGAAATCTGTTCAACAACCCTTTTTTTCCCATGGCAAGCAGATTTCTTTACTTTCCCAGCACAATGGGGACCTTTGAACCTGCAGAGTCAAGCAGAGAAACTAGATAAGGACTTGGAAGCCAAATGTAGGAGAGGGCAGCCCAGATTTAGTGCACAGAGTTGACTACAATGCTACAACTGAGTTCAGTCAATTTTGAAACAGTACATGAGCAAATTATGTCTCCAGTCAGGGGAAAAATACCTTTGATCTATGAACATGTCAAAGACAGGATGTTACATTGCAGGAGGAAAAGTAAAGTGAAAAGCAGATTTTTAACTGTGGGAGGAAAGAAGTCCACTGCATCAGAGTTTCCACACTGTTGTCAGTTGTTCCACTGCACTAATTGTCTGTTAGTGTCCCACTCCTATTAAATCAATTTCTCAGAGAGAAGCAAGGCACACAGGAAAGCTGAATGCCATGGGCCCAAATCTGTTATATTAAGGGTCTATAATATTACTGTGCCCACAGGGTTGCACATGTGAAGGCCCCATTGGCCATAAAACCAAGGTTTTATTCCAGTTCGGCTCCCACTAATGTACAAAGACAGCAAAACAATATGCAGCAGGTGATTGGGGTATGCACAGCTGAATATATCCACAAGGGTCATGTTAGCTGATTTTTGGACTTCACATGCAGTGTCTGCTATAACACCCATCTCCAAGAACAGATTGTATATAATGGAACAAACTCTGCATGTTTCTGGAGAGGTCTGAATTTCTGTTTGTCCAGCAGTCCAATGAGACAAAAACCAGAGAGCAATGGTAGCCATGGAAGATTGAGAGCACGTAGCAGTTACTATAACACCGTAATCTGGGATGCTGGAACACTTCTTGATCTTGAAGTGGGCAAAGAAGCTTTAAAGAAAATATATTGAGAAGAGATACCTGAAATGACCTGGGAACTAAAGATCTCAGCAGACAGCAGATGGCATGAGAGAGACGGAAAGTTACTAACTGAAAAATGAGGACAAAATGTTTTCATAACAATATTTAGTTGGAAGTCTGTTCAAACAGAAGCCAATAAGCTCTCAGAGTCATTATCATGGTTTCTCTTGCATTTCTAAAATCTATTAAGTAACTTTTTGAATAGCAGCACTCCAAAAACTGGTATCCAGCTGGTAAAGAGAGCCTCAGAATCCTTTCTTTTATGCTCCCATTTAACTCCTTATAAGTGCAAAAAAAACCCTCAACCTCTAAGATCTACAACAATGAAACATCAGTCATAAATGCAATGCAAAAAATAAAGTACTTTTAGAGTGGATCTAAGGTGGGTTAGTGTTACCTTGATTTTGGACAAAATCCAGAGAGCAGGGAGCACAGGATCCAAGCTGTAGGAACTCCACGGACCACACTGGGATGAAAGCCAGATAATCCTCTAGATGAACAGTAATGACAACCATACCAAACTCAAGGTGTTTTATAGATCCAAAATCAGAGAGATCCTATACATTTTTACCATGTTCCTTCACTAAAATAAAAAATGGAATGGGAATAATTCACAAAACCCTCTCCATTTGAAACAGTGGATGTTTGGTGGGAATATGGAAAATTACAGCAACCAGATGTTGCTGAGAAGTTAGGTGGACACCTTTCTTTTCAAAAAATGTGAACTCAGACTGGAAGGATGCTGAGATGATTTGGAGGCAAGAGAAAGAAGTACTACAGTGAACACTACAAGGACTTGGCCTTTTTATCTTAGTGAAATGAAAGTGAGGAGTGAAAAAGATGGGTCTCTACATTAGAAGGATAAACACCAGAGAAAATAGTAATTAATTAATGTGGACAATGCAACAAGTACACTGGAATAAATGGATAAATGTGGTTATGAACACATTTTATTAGGAAATTAGAACAGGTTTTTGTCTACACAGGAGATGGTTAAATTCAGAATTCACAATATATCCTTCAAATCAAATTCTGGTTAAAGATACAAGGGTACAATAACTTGTCTTCGGATTGCTGCACCCTACTTGATGTAAACTTGGGGAACATACTTCACCCATCTTATCTAACGGTCACTGTGTCCACAAATAGAAACTTTGCCTCCACAAGGACAACTGATTAAGTCTTTAACACATAAAGAGGAAGTATTTACATCTGAAAGAGAATAAGACTTACACACACGGGGTATCAGGAAACTCATGTTTTAAAAATTCTGACTCCTCTAATTCGTAGACTCAGTCAGAACTCACCAGAAAGTGCTCTGCTTTCTTAGTATTTCCTCCTAAAAAATATTACTGTGCCATGTCAGGAAAATTACTTGCAAACTTTGTGGGATTAAGATTCAATTCCTATTCAATTAACAGAGCACTTTGTGAATCTGCCATCCAAAAATGTACTTTTAGTGTCCTTTGGGACACCAAACTTTTTTTTTTAAGTATATTGGATAAAGTGTCTGTAGCATACTTCAAAAACTGTTGCGTTCATGTCCTGCTGGGGTTGTATTTTCATTTAAAATTCTTTATGTATTTCCTTCTTTGACTGTCAAAGGGTTGTCAACATATCCCCTTAATAATTTATTAAACATTTTTAGCTTTCCTCTGTTTTTATCTTTGTTTTTTTAATCAAACCAAACAAATTGTGTCAACACAAGAAAAAAATATTAAACATGAGAACAGATGAAAATATTCTCTCAGTGATTGGATGCCTGTATATTGAACACAGAAAACAGTAGTTCCTCTGCACTGATTAACACAGCACACACTAAAACAAATGCAGGGCAAGTAAACACATAAAAACAGAGCAAATAAAGTCAGAGAGAAAAATATGCAAAGTGAGGAAGGTAGGAAAAGAATACAGAAAAGATATATAGATTTAACTCCAGCTGTTTGTCTAAGACTCCAACTACGAAATCCATTTAACAGATTCAGGGGGACTAAGATTCCTTAGCAAGTGCTTTTCATTCAGTATTCTTTTTCACATCTCACAATCCCCAAAAATTTAGTGAACTGCCTGCTCTATACTGTATAGAGACACCATTTATTAAGGTCAACTAAGTGTATTAGAATCACACTGGTATCAGACCTTTGAACTTTGGAAGACACAACTTGAACAAAACCTACCTGATATTTCTTCCCCCACACCTTTAATCAGTTGGTTCAACTTCTATTTCTTAAGGCCCCTGAAGTGGCCAAGGCATTAAAACATTGTTTCTATTAAAATTGAATGAGATATATATGATGGTCAAAGAATGCTCCTTTTATCTCCAATGTTGCTCTTTTTCATTCTGAGTCAAGTGTTTCCCCCAATTCTTCTTACATTTTTTAACTTTATGTGTGTCCCTGTCTACTGGCAAACATGCACATGTGTGTGTACAAATAATCCATACATATATAATTTTATAATACATAAAATTCTTTCTATGTAAATATATTTTTATAACTTTATAATACTTGTCTGTGTGAACTTTGGTGTGTCAGTGGAAGCTATCACTGCATGGTTGGCAGTCTGTATAAATAGTATCACCTTCAGGAAGAAGAGGATTTGAGTATCTCAGTGACATAAATATTTTGGGACTTCATTTTGATGTGATATATCTAAACATATCGCCTTATTTCAGAACATGCCAGACTTCTTGGCAGCTCAAGATAGGTGGAATCCAGGCCTCAGTTACTAACAGAGATATTTTTGGAGGTGTACATACACATATGAGGTAGCCAATCTTTTCTGAACCTTTCTCTTCAACTTTTAGCTTGAAACTTCCTTCACACGGGATGAAGCCTAAACTGATGTTGACACACTAATCTGGCCTTTATCTGATGAGGCCAATGAATACTGTAGATTAACTAAAATTCAATGTCCAGAACCATAAATAATGGAACTAGAGCACAATGGCATTGCATTTGTGATAAAAGTAGGCATTGTATGGCCTGGTTTATTACAAACATGATACCACTAGAGCTTTAGAAGCCAAATAGTGCCAGGGTAAGGGTAAGAAGGCTCTCATTTTTAAGAGTATCCCCATTTTCTGAAATTACTATAGAGTAAGGGTAGGAATCTCCCTAAGGCTTACTTAACCGTGGTAGAAATAATAATTTCCATCTTTCTTTTCTCAGAGAGTCTGAGAGGAAATACCTTCATTTAGCCAATTCTCAGTGCTTAGTGCAATAATGGCATTGATTTTGTGCACTGGTTTTGCTGGGGTGAAGTTAATTTTCTTCAAAGTATCTATCATGGAGCTGCATTTTGGATTTGTGCTGAAAACCAGGTTTCAATTGTATTATCAACACTGTCCCTGTCACAAATCCAAAATGGAATCCCACACCAGCTGCTGTGGAGAAAAATAACTCTACCCCAGCCCAAACCAACACATTCAACTATTTTCATCTCCTAACATTAATATCCTAGATATTTCAATGTCATTTGCTAAACTTGAAAATCGTATTTCATCTAACCTAGAGCAAAGAGTTTTCTGCACCATTTGCACACATATTATCTACACAGCTCTCAGTGCATTCTCATAATTTGAAAGCAAGTCTTCATGGGTTTTAGAACAAGACATCATCTGCAAAAAGCTTTTTAATTTGTTGCATGCATGACACAACTTACAGAACACACCAGAATACAGAGGAGTAGCAAAGATTTTCCCTCTTTAATGAAAAAGATTCTGAAATCTAATTATCTATTATTTGCCCAAATGAGAGGTTAATATACAGCAATTTAATCTGATTCTTAAAAGGGGCACTGAATCCTTTTCCTTCAAAGGTTAGGAAAAAATCCTAACCAAGCCTATCTCTTTTTAGTGCCCAACAGCAATGCTACAAAGCATTCCTTCAAATTCCTACAAAGCACAATTACAATTGTATTTATGCGTTGTCCACCTCTTGCCAAAACAGAATAAATTTGATCTGATTTATGTGTCTAATTAGAGTAATAAGAGGTTTGGGGATTTTTTCAGTTTATGAGCCAAGGACTCTGGCAAGAACCTTTGTGTCATAATACATCAAATAAATTGAGCAGTAATTTGTGCCATTCACAGGTACCTTCCAAACTTCTGTAATGAAGGCTCTTCAACTTCCTTAATTGTTACAACTCTGTTGTAAATTCTGGTTTTACTTAACAAAATGTCTTTGAGGAGGACTGGGAGGTACAATGGCTTATTCTATCCTGCAGGTTGACTGTTTGTATTAACACCCACCCACCATTGTTGTTTTCACCAATATCAGTCTTCCTTAATTTAATCTAAACATTTTTCTTTTAAAAAAATGCCAGATTGGCAAGACAAGGTTCACAAATTCTATACCTATCTACAAAGCAATGCCAGATTTTTGGAATCCATGAGGACCCCCACAAATGATATGAAGACTCTGCAAAGTTTGTGTTCTGTGATTGCAAAGAGACTGCATTAAAGGCTTGGGGAGAGGGAGGGGTGGAGTTACAAAATAAAAGTTGAAAGCTACAGTCAAACTGAACTCTCTGACTTAGGCATGGTTTCAGGCCAAACCCTCAAACAATGTTATTTGAGGATAAGAGACAGCTTAGCTACTGTGGTTTGACTCTGCTCCAAACCAATTGATCCTAAGGTCAAGTAGACCAGATGAAAAAGTCCTGCAGGAACTTGCTTCATTCTGCACACTTCATGGTAAGATATCTCCACAGTCTGCTACCTTTAGGATGGCTGTTCATTGGACCAATTTCTGCATTTAATAGACTGCATAACATCTCCTGTGGCTTACCAGAAAAGCACACGTTCCTTAAAAACATTATTTTGTGTGCAGATTGTCCCAAGGAAGCTGTTTCATATAAATACTTTTTACCTTCAAAGAGGTTATTAATCCCCAAATTCTCAGTTTCACCCAAACTTCCCCTATAATGCTATGTGAGTATGAAAGCTTAAAGCACAATAAATGCTAGTTTATGAAGATAATGTTTGCTCAGTTAATTACAAACTTTTAAACTGGGTTGCAAATAGTAAATACACTTAATTATGCACACCTAAATTTCAACAGCAAAATTGTTTCTTCTTAGGGGCTCAAGAAGTCTTCTTAGTCACCCAAAAACTCTTGTTGCAGACGCTAAGGGTGCAGAATTCATCAAATTACTCCATCTGCTGGCTGATTTCCTCCAATCCTGAAAGATTTCTCTTAGCTGTGTATTCTCATCCTTTTTTAATGCAAATGAAACATTCAAAGCTTGATCAGTGTCCTTTCAAAGCAAATGAAATATTCAGGGTTGCCTTTGATATTCAAAGCACTTCCTGGAATCATGACTCCCTCTTTTCTCTCTCCATTTCCAGTTTAAGAAGACCTTTATATTGCAATTTTAACATATTCTTTCTTCTACAGAAGGCACAAGACAAGTGTTTTAACACTTTAGTGCCTTCACTGGCCTTTCTATGTTGCATATCATAAAAAGTATAAATTATCCAACAATTTGACTAATCTTTTTGTTGCCTTTTCCCCCAGCCTGGAAAAGAGACTCAAGATCATTTTAGCAAGGAGGTAATATAAAAGGAGATCTTTATTTTGAAAGTCTTCAGGAGCAGTTATGGAAAGGTGTCCATAAAAGTCCACTCCCTCCAGGGGTGAGTACATATTTATAGTTTTTAGGAAATTAGCATAATCAAAAGAACCAATTAGGAGGGCAAGTGATGATGCAATTCTTCCCAGTTCCAGCCCCTTCTCTGGATTCCCCCCCTCAGCACTGGTTGTACTTTGTTTATGAAAAGGTATCTCAAGGAGCTGTTCTCAACCTTGGTTCCCAGGAAGAACCGAGACAGGACATCCCCTGGGCTTGGAGCTCTGGAATTTTTTTTGTCTTTCTGCCTAGGGAAAGGCCATAGAAAAGTACCACTAATACAATAGGCTACAGAGCCACAAATACATGTGCAAAGAGTACAGGGAACATACAGAAGAAAAAAGGCAGAAACCAAATGGCATCATTGTGATTTTTGGTGTGTTTCTGTTGTTCCATGGACGGTTCATGACATGTGAGAAATACAGATGTCCTATTCTGTAACACAGTACTTGGAAGTTGTGCCTGTTTCCCATCCTTCCCACCTTGTAACCTTCCTACGGAATAGTCTTACCTGGATCCTAAACTGAACTATCTACAGCAATTCTACTTCTTCCTAAGTCAGTGTCTTCCTGCATCTTGCATTTAGTCATGTTCATCCAGTATTCATTCAGGGCAGCCCCGTGCACCCCCTTTTCAGAACTTGTCTGCAGGTACACAATTTTCTGTATGGCCTTTTCTCCATCATACTTTCCATATCCTTTTCTGAATATCACCACTGCTACCCATCTGCAAACACACTGTCAATTTTTTTTGCACTGGGACCATCCATTGCACATGAACATGCCTGTATTTAAATTGATTGCACTTCTACTTTATTCATGGTGTTGAGCTAGTGCATGAATACATAAAAGCATACCTTCAATGAACCAACTGTGAAAACTAGCAAGTATCATTTTCTATGTTAAATGATCACAATCTACGTATATCCTAATTTATGTGAAGATTTTGAGGGAGATGTAGCTCCAAGGTCATGGTTTCTGTGGTATCCCCAGTATGCTTCCTTGGAATTTCAATTCTTGAAGATTAGGGCATATTCTGGAATAGCAAAATGCAATGAGCAAAAACATTTGCAGTCTTGAATCAGAAAAGGCATAGTAACAACCAGAATTGCCATTCTAGAAGTTCAAATTGATCAAGGCAACAACTGCTAAGAGCAGACACATAAGTAAGCTGCTGGAAGTTATCTGCTTCACTAATAAAATAACAGCACATTAAATTAAATGCACTTGGGCTTGAAACTGAGTGAACGCCCAGGTTTCTTTGACATGAAATGAATTACACAAACTACTTTAGTGTTGGCTCATAATAACCCCCAGACTTACCAGCCACCAACCTGAGGCACCCTGTCTTGCTTGGTCTCGGTTCAACTAAGCAAGGGTTCTGGCCTAGATCTTCCTGTGCTGCTTCTCCGAGCAAGTGTTGCAAATGCTGCCCTTGCAGGTCATGCTCCCTATGCCTGTACTAGAGATGACCCTAGATAAGGGTCACTACATTTTTCTGTGGGTTTCATCAGAGGGCCCAGGCTCAAAAGACCACAAAGAAAAATGATTTAGGCAAACAGATAAGGGCTTCACAAATATTTTTATCAGTTTACATCCTGAGAAGGTTGAGACCAGCACTCACAAATGGAAGACTGGGTCCGTGTTTCTCTACAAAGAGACTTGTGTAACCCAAGCTATCAATCACTTCACCTCAGGGAGGAAAGACATGCAGAGCGCAAATAAGAAACTGAGGCACTATGCCTCCCTACCAACCCCTCCAGAGCAAATTAAAGCTGCCCTCCCATTCTGGAAGCCACAGAGAACAGTGAGACAGAAACATTTACATTGCCCTGAAATAAATCCCCTAAGCACACAGCTGGAACAGCACAACAAAATGTAATTTATGTCTGTTACCACAAACTTGAGTTAACACAGATCAAGGACTCAAGCAGATAAAAGTTCCAGACAGGAACTTCGGGTGAGAGAGAACTTTTGTTCAGATAAAGTCTCTTCTACATTTTTGTGCCCAAAGAAGGGATGGAAAAACCCTATTGTTGGAAAAGAAATATGGGGAAAGTAAAGCAAAAAAGACACAAGGCAAATCCAATGATGGCATTTATATAAGAACTTTTACATACATTGCCTTCCACATCTCAACAAGGGTAGCACCTATTTAATGGTGGTATTTCTTTTATTTATTCTAACAAGACTATTACATTTCAGGCACACAAAAACTTGCTGAATTCTGACTGTAAGACTCAACATTTGGTGTAGTTCACCAAGCCAAATTGTGCAGAAATAATCTGTCTGTAAGAAAAGAATCTACCAGACGAAAGAGAGCATATCGAGTTCACACAGCAATACCTTTAGCAACTCTTTGTAACTCCTTTTATGTGATGTAGTGCATGAAATGACATTTAAAACAGGTTTAGATACAAAAGGTATGTCAAATATAAAGATAATAGCATGTAAAATCTACGTTGAAATCAGTATTACAATGATATCTAACAAAAAGTCCTTGGCAGACTAGTTAAAGGAGAAGATACTGAACTGAACTGAAGGGTCTTTCCATTGTTTTTATTTTCATTGTGTGTTGGGAAACTTGCATAATTAAATGAAAGCACCATCAATGAGACAAATTAAAACAATGCCTTTTTTTTTTTTGCCAAAGAGATGAGTGCTTTCTCTGTTAAGTTCAGGTGCAACAATACTTTCTTTAATACATACTGCTTGGATGCTTGGGAAATGTAAAGGGCACATCATCTAAATGCTTCATACTTGCATGTGCAGAGATATGCCTGCATTTATGTAGTACTCAAGTTTCTTATACATACATGACTATTTCTGACTCAAACCAACCAATGCTTTGATTGAAAGGATGCATTTCAATGTTTTCACGTCATTATTATATTTTCTTTTCCCAGAAGATCAAGTAGATTACATGTGAGTGAGACACTTTCTATTCCTGGTAAGGTCAGTATCTCTGACATTGTGAGGGGATCATCTTAGGGATATTGGACTCTGATACATCTGTCTGTCACCAGTCCATCTGTCCATGACTACAGGCAAGGATTCAAGCAGTTCGGCCCAAATATAAGAGTCTTAATGTATCAGTGTGAACTCATCAGTTAACACAGTCAAACCAAGCCAGATTAAGTAATGACAGTAATTGAAAAGATCATTGGAGATCTTCAGATGGAACATAAGAGGATTGACTAAGGACCTTACAAACCCAATACTTAGCCCAGTTTCACACCTTCACCTGACAAGAGGCAGTGGCATCTCACATCCACCTAGAAGCAAAGCAAAGGGTGAAAAGGAGAGTCAGCATCAGCTAGAAGAGGTGTGAAAGAATGTAGGCTCAGGTTGTTCTAGTTTGTACAAAGTGGAGCAGCCCAGTTGGCAGCTCTATGTCTGAGCTTGCTTGCCTGCTTCAGCAGCATAAGAATAAAGAGAGGGAAAACATCATGGCCTCAGGATGCCATAAAGGGTGCTCTTTGTATCTTTGCATTTGCTCTCCTGGCAGAAAATGCACTTGTACTTCACTAGGAAAAAATATCTCTGCAGTTAAATAATATGTGAGTGCATCAAATAAGAATCCCTGAGCATCACTGATCAGTTTTCCTGTGTATACTTCTGTCATTCATGCATACTCTGTGGTCTCCAAATGCTGTCTTATCACCAGCACAGCAATCACACTAACTCCAAAATAATGTAACTAAACTTCTGAAATTGAATTACCATGTTCTGCAAAAAGCTCATCTTCAGGTACTGAGGTGCATTGCAGAAATAAAAGCTCTTCAGATCTGCTGCATGATAAAGCACTACAACTCCAGTATAGTTTTCCAATTTCCTTTTAGGTAGAATCCTTAAGTTACACCTTTCCCTAGTGCAGTCCTTTAATTTAAAATTGATTTTCTCATTAAAAAAAATGGCCTAATTGCATAAGAGGCTCCATAGCTCAATGAACAATTAGTAGTATTCAGCGTGTTTCAGTCTCAAAGCAGCAGATGTCAACAGCCTTGAAGATTTCAGATATACAAATCAATGACAACATCTGAAAACTAGAAGGAACTTGGTTTATATTAGTCTAACAACTAACAGCAGCTTAGCACATATTTTGAGCAAAATGCATTGGAACAGAACACATCACTTCCCACTTAGAAGCAGTATGTTCTTTTCATTCTGGTCTTTACCTTTATCTCCCAAGGTGTAAGAAGCAAAATGTTTTCAATCAGATGAAAGGTGAAGCCTGCTTTAGGCTCTCAATGTGAAGTCTTCTACCAAGGGTGAAAGAGAAATTGGACAAAAGGGTTTAGTAATTGTTCACAGCAAAATTAATTTCTTTTTTTAAAAAATTAGATGCTTCTGTTGGCAAGAAGGGATCCAGCTAAGATAAACACTGCAGAAAAAGTACCTTGCTATCATTAAATATTCATAATTGATAGCTCTAAATTGTTCTTTCTTTATCCCTCTTATATGCTGTTTTCCTGGTTACAACATTATTGGCTGCTAATTTTATTTTTGCCCTGTGATAACGTATGAAAGTTGCTGTGAAATGAATGTGACCACACTGTGAGTTTAATGTGCACCTCTTGCTGTTATTAGATGGGGCTGCAGGGCAGCCCTGCTCGGGTTTGCTGCATGGGAGCCCCATTATGTAACAAACACAGCTAAAGCCGATAACAGCTTCAGATAAATATCTAATTGAAGATATTTTTCTGTCTGCAGGGGAAAGTAAAAAGCATTCACAACATACCTTGAGAGGGAAATAAACAGCATGAACTAAGGAGGATAACCTGAAAGGAGATGTCTTTTGCACACAACAGGACAAGCTAAGTCATCAGTCCTTTGTACAACAAAAGTTGTAGATAAAGATTATAGTAGGACAATGATAATAACAGGAGTTATTATTCAAAGATTTATTCAAACCAACCATTACCCAGAGATTCTCTATGCCCCACTTTGAAGCTTTAACAGACACAGATAAGGGTTGCCACCCCCTGACTGGGCTCCAGCTATTTTGTAAAAGCTACATTTACTTTGCAAATCCCCTGTCCTTTCAAGTTCCCAGTCCTAGGCACGATTTACAGCCTAGTCAAGCTCCTTATCAGGGCTAGATCCAGGCATGCATCTAGTCAACACTGAGCCCTGCAGCTTTCACAGAGGGAAACCCAGGCATGATGGCCAAATGGGTGTTATCAGCTAAGCATAGCAGCAGCCAGTGCTGATTCTTGGCATTACTGATGCTGATGTTGTGTATGTGGCAGTAAGGAAAATTAGTCCTCAGCACAACTTATCTGTATTCTAAGGAAAAGGAAAGCAGTATCTGAAACAGTACCCAAACTCTAAGTATAAAGTGTAGTAGAATTGCAATGGTAATGGGACCTTCTATATTCCATAACATGTAGGACTTAGAGAACCGAGCTTTAGATTTGTAATTTTCACGTTTGTAACTAAAAGGGGTGTCATCTTACCCAATGTGTAAGATTAAGGACAATATGTATTTCAGTACACACTTCCCAAATAAATTCACTAAAATTCAAGTACCACTGTCTTTTTGACATTTCAGCTTACATATATAAATTGTATTTGAAGCAACTCTAAAAATATCACAGATTGCCTTCCTTTTCTGAAACTGTCGACATGAATTTTCCTGGTTTAATCTATTTCTTTCTAGACAAGAAAGTCCTTCCCTCTCCATTCAAATATGAAAAATTTATCTGTTTTCATCCACATAAATCTCTTTCAAAATGACTGGATTTTTTTATCCACCATATAAGAGATGAATTTCAGATCACCAGTGACCTCATCTAAAACCTTTAAATTTTGGAGTTACTTCAAGTTTATATGGAATAGTAGCAATGCAACCAAATACTTCTTCCTCTTCTTTTAACTGAAGGACTGCTTAACATTTCTGACAAAAATCTGCAGAAACTACACCCACTATTTTTTGGCAGCTGAGAAAGAAGGTGGTTGTTGTGTTGTTTACAAATAATTATTTTTCTCTTATAACTATAGAGGAAAAGAAATACTGTTTATCACCTGCAGTCTGTCTTCCAGAAGGCTGCAGGTTTCTGCACCACTAATTGCAACACACAAGAGGGATGACTTTTTAAATATATGCTTCCTAAACTCAGGTGGAATTTCAGAATATGACATTTTGTATCTCATCCATCCAAAGCACAGTATTTCATCTTTCTTTATCTGTAGTTCCCAGCACAGAGCTGTATTTTCCATTTGCTGCAAGAGTGCTGTCAGGAACATGGAGGCATTTCCTTAATTCCACAGAGGAATCTGAGCTCATTTCAACACTGAGTTTCCAACCAACCCTTTGGTCACTTTGCAGCCTCAGCTGGACGTGCACACAGCACATCCTTCCTCCATTTTAAGAGCTCTACACATGCAGCAGTGAAAACAGCAGCACAGGGGAGAGAGTGAAACTAAAGCCATTGAGAGAGGCATAGATTTCCTTAGAGCCAAATCGGACAAGAGAGCTCTGCAACTGCAGAAGATCCACAATAGAAACTCCCATCTCAGGGAGCCAAATCAACAGTGCTGCAATTTTTTCCGCACCACACAGCACAGAGGGAGCACCACACTGATACACACAGACCTAATGCAAGAGGCTACAGCCACTTCACATGTTAGTCCACATTCAGGCATTTCCAGCACCCATTCCAGGGGGGGAGCAGCTCTACTGACTACAAAAGAGCTGTGAGTTGCTCAGTAGCCACCCTAATACTCCCAGGCAGCTACTTAAAACTTTTATATGGCACCTTTACTCTGACTNAAAAAAAAATGCTTAAAGTATATAGTTCAAAAGGTGCCTCACAGCATGAACTTAACAAAAACAGCAATTTCCATGTGTTGGTCTCTGCAAGTATTTAACTATATGTTTATGATGTCTCTGCCTCCTTGATTTCATTTCATCTGTTCAGGGTTCATCAACAGTTTGCAAAGAACTTAATTAGGACAAGTTAACTAAGTATTTGCAATTGCCACGAAAACTGCACAAACATTCCAAATTGAGCTAATCTAAGAAATCTACAGCTGTGAGTCCTTGGAAGAACAAGAAACCCAAACTACACAAGCTCATTTAATAAATTCAGAAAATTTATTATTCAGAAAGATATGTGATTAAAGTAAATACATTTAATGTATCTCATGTCAGTGGATTCACCTGGTTGTCTTGAACTGTATTGAGAAGAAAAAAAATTCTTAAATACATATACTGAAATCTGGGAAGGCAGGAAAAGCATTTTCCAATTCCTGGTGTGAAAATAAAGGATTGCCCTCAGTAAAGTAAGGATTGATTTTCCCATCCTCAATGTCAAGCTAATTTGTTTCTAATTTTAATGGGATTAACCTACACAAATTATCCATTGGCTTTTAGGAACACAGCATCTTAAAACATTGCTGCGCTTGTTGGTTTAACTTCCAGCTTATTTCAGGCTTAAAAAATAGTGGGACCTGATGAACATCATGTGATGCCAAGTAAATCTGGGCTGCATGGCATGAGAATTCCCTTGCAAAGAAATTTATCACACAGTGATGCAGCTTCCCAGAGGACAGGCTGTCAGTTTTTTAAGCTGGCTGGATCACACATTCAGTAGGATACTGGCTAACAGCGTTGTTTAACCTCTTTTCACAAGGAGAACCACTTACAGCTTGGTAAAATAAGGCTGCTCACAATGCATTCTAATTCCCAACCAAATAAAAAATCAGGCTAAATCTTGAATTTCTATTTTTTTAATTCACGTTTCCCACTATTTTATTTGCTTACTTCTTTGTTTATATGCTAAAGACATCATAACTTATTTTAAACTAATTTTTTTCCAAAGGCAAGTTTTTGCTGTCTTATAGATCAAGTGATCCATGGATTAAAAATTGTGAAAAGCAGCCATATAAATAAATGAAGCTATCTTTCACTGTATACATTGCCCCTACTTTCCATAATATATTTGACTAATGTTCAGGAGAAAATGCATTGGAAAAGCACACAAAAGACATTTACAGGAATTCGACCTTGCCAATGGGCTTAACCCAGAAACAAAATCTGAGTGTTTCAGCAATGACGTTCATATAAGCGTGTGTGTTCTTCAAATTTAATGTTTCTGTGCAAGTGAGGAACAATTTAAGAACATAAAAGGAAACTAAGCCCCAGGGTTAATATTACTCGAGGAAGAAGTTATCCCTTTAATTATTATTTTCTATAGAGCACAATTGGATTATTTAGCCACAGCCATAACTAGTAAGTATAATGAAGGAAATCATTTTTAAAGACAAAATCAGCTTCTGGAGCACAAGAGTGCAATGTCATGTGTTAGTTAACTGGATAAACATTTGGCAGACACAGCAGAGGAAAGGCCATAGATGATGTGCCCCAAAGACACCAGTGAACCAAACACCCTCAGGGGCTGCAGCCGGCAGCGCAGCATGCAGAGATTTCCCCATGGGCCGGAGAGGTCAAGTGCTGGCTCCTCCTTTGCCCTCAAGCAGAGCCAGAATCGGAAGAGCCAAAGAAAGGCAGCTCAGCCATGTAGATTGTGCACTAGGAATGATGGATGGGCAGTGCCTTGGGTGTTTCCCTTTCAGTCCGCGCCATCCCAGCCCTCTGTCATCCATTCTCTGAGCATTAGACAATGCCAAGGCAAAGCCATTCTTTTCCTGTCTTGCACACAGTTCACACAAGTCAATAGCAGACTTTTATCAAGCAGTAAGTTACTCCAATAAGTCAAACTTCTTTTGGAGTTTCAGGGTGCATTAACATGCAACCTAACTGGAAACTTTTTTAACAACAACATTCTTAAAGCTTAGGCGAGGCAGATTTTTCTTTTAAACTATTTTCTATTCAAATGTAGGATTGTGTATGTTGCGTGTCTTCAATGCCACCTTGTGGTCAAACTTTTTTCTTCTTGTTTTTCTTTTTTAAATTATTTTTGTATTTTTACTTTTTAAAAGCAGTACACAAATAGCAATGTAACAAACAAACAAACAAAAAACCCCCTCCAAATAAAAAATATATGTATCCAGTATACCCAAAAGTATATCCAAGATGATACAAATACAACTTTTATGTCTAAACTTTTTCAAAGTCTAAACCAAGAAAAAAGAAAAAAAAAGAAAAAAGAAAAAAAAACCCCACAACATAAAGAACAAGAAAAAGGTCAGACAAGAAAAAAAACCCAATTTTATTCTGAAGTCAGTTACAGAAAGGTTCATTGCTGTTGATTCACAGCCCTCCTGAGGTACTCCGACTGAACACAAATTTATAAAGTCTCTGGATATGCTGACTTAAGAGCTAATGTCTACTTGTTTTCTCTCCATACATCAATAGCTCCCACTATATACTTGCTTTCTCCTGATATTTAGCTACTCTTTCATCATTATTAGAATTCATATTTGTTAACATACAGCAGAATCCTATTTCATAATAAAGGCTACTTGGTGTCATAGAAAGGCATACATAACATTTAATAAATTATTACAAATATATTAATGTAAATCTTAGCAACAGAGCTTAAAATGCAATTGGAGAAGACTTAACTGTATAAAGACATATAGTATAGGGTTTATTCATGGCCAAAGTATTTATAATTCCAAAGAAAATACAGAATATTATTACATTTCTCGATTCCTGTAATCTGTAATGGCCTTCAGCATTGTGGAGCCTCAAAAATCATGGAACTGGCAGTCATCTCTCTCCACTTACTTCCTGTATTCTCAGCAGAGAAAAACAAAGAAAAGCCAAGAGGATGAATAGCTATCACCATCTACCCTATTATTTCCATGCAGTGAATGGTTCTTATGAGACCAGCTCTGACTGGTAACACTTAAAATAATTTTAAGGCTGTTCTAACATGTGCTGCACAGTGGCAGAGCATCAGACATTCCTAATCCCTAACAGCCTTTTCTCACAAACACCACCCAAGGCATCCAGTATTCCCAGGAGACATAATGCAAAATCTGCTTCCAAGTGAAGCCATTTTACATTGTAATAAATCATTTTAAAAAAAGTTCATGCAAGAGAGATGAACAGTATTATAACTTGTACCTCCACAAAAGAGAGTCAAGTATTTATCACATGCTGAGACCACCTGGCTTTAGGACACAGAGTAGACCCGCTTGTTTTTTAAGGGCTTAACTCTTCCTTCATTAACAAAATGTTACACAGTCAGGAAGCAGCGTAGCTACACTCTGGCTGCCACAAACTGCATGAATTTATTGAAATCAGTAAGAACCCAAAACACCCTGAGCACAGGTACACCTTTTCTATTCCACTGGGTAAGAGTAAGTAACGTGTGGGAGAGACGTGTGTAAAGCTATAGGAAGAGTATAAATAAGTAACAGAAGCATTTGTACTTTGGTGCTACAGACTTAGTGAAGTCTCAGGCTTACAATTTAGCACATCTGGCTCAGGGACAGACATTCAGCTGAGAAAATGGATACTCTGAAGTAGCTGGGAATCATTGTTGTGTTGGGGTCTACTCTTCTGTACATCTCATCCAGATAAAATATGGGCATCATGGAAGATATCGCTCTGAAATCTCCCTCCAGCATTAATTATCTCTTTTATGCTCTGGGATTTGTCAAAAGTCTTGATGAGCAGCATATGCTGGTTCACATGCTGGCACTTTCCTTTTCAGCACCCTTGATGACTCGGTGAACTTCTGTTCACAGTGAATTTATGAAGTAAACATCTATTGTAGAAACAATCAATGACTGAGAAACAAAATTAAATAACCTCAGTGAAAATATTAATTTGCTTTACTTCTTATCTCACCTTTCTGTCTCTTTCACAGCAAGTTTATGCCTCCCTTATGAAGTATTTAATTACAGAGATTTCATTGCTTAATTCTAAGTGTTTATTACTTCAGGAAGGCTGTTTCATGTCATCCTGCTAGTTTAGGAAATAGACACTTACACTGTGTTTCACTGCCTTGGACATGACTTCACCCATTTCAGTAATTAAAACAGATTTACTCCTGCTGTAAAAACCATAATTGATACAACATTTTAATTCCCATTTGTTGCTGGGAGTGGTAGTTGTATTCATGCTCAGACTTCATGCCTTGTTACAATTTGACAGCAACTTAACAAGTTATTGAACACCAACTGAGTTATGGTAGCTTTATATGTTCCTTTTCTTAGTGCACGGCGGAGGTGAGATATTGCAGCAAAACATAAACTAAGAATTACTCAGGAAGCCAAAAGAACACCCAGCCTTGTACATCAGGTGCCTCTGCTGAGTGTCAGCAAGGTACTGTGCGTGCTCACCATGGAAATCACAGCTGCTTTCTAGTCTAGTGCTCGGCTTCAAAGGAAAGCAAGCACTGGGTCTGACACCACCTGCATTTTGGAGCTTTTGGTGTAAGAGCTTCTTACAAAGGACCAGATACAAAATCTGTTGAAGTCAGTGGCAAAATATCTGCCCTTGACCTCAACAACCTTTTGGTCAGGCTCTCACCCCTACAAAAACTATGTGCCAGTTTAAATCATGAGCAGAAAGCTTGGGTGCTGCAAGCTGGAAGTTCTTAGGGCTGTATCAGGATATGAGCATGTTCTGGCACTGTAGTTAATTTAGTAATAGTAGAACTGGGGGTGAACAAAAAAGAACTTTTCAGAGGACTAAAACAAGATAAGACCCAACTCTGCGTATTTGTTTATTTCTCCTCACCCAGAGCTTTTCTTTATCACATTAGAGGACTTTATGGAGTTTTTTTCTCAAAATAAAGTCTCCCATATCCAAGTTTCCTGTTTCTCCCAGCTAAAACAAAGCATTTGAATTAGGACAATGGAAATTACTTCTTCAGTTTATTTTTGGTCTTAAACAACAACAAGAAAAAAAAAGAAAAAGAAACGAACCAACTAAACAAACAAAAAAAAAACCCACACTGACACTGAAGTTTTACTCTAAAGGCCACAGAACATGGTCAAGAATGGAGAGGGGAGAGTAGAAGCTGTTTTCCAGAAAGAGAGTAATGTCATATATTTTCCAAAGTATGCTGTTCTGAAGAGGGAAGGTTGTCACAGGAAAACAGCTGGCCATGTGGAAAAGTCAACAGCTGGGATGAGGAGAGAGAATATACAGGAAGCTGTTGTCTCTTCCCTTGAGCCAAAATACAACTTTCTGTGCTTCAGAGAGACAGCTAGATGAATTTGTGAATGAAAGAAGAGGTGGTCAGCATGGCAGTAAGGGGAGAAGCTATTTAATGAGAATTTTGTCATTTCACATGCCATCAAAACTCAAAAGTCCTTCTAGTAGAAAAAGGACTTGCTAGCATACGGATTAACTCTGCTCCTGTGTATTACACTATAAAGTGCTGCTATTCAAGGGTAAAAGCAAAACAAAGAGTACTTTTATACAATATTTAAAGGACCACAACCTCTTTCAATATGGAATATTCCATTATCTAACACATGAATTAAATTGTCCTATAATTTACTGAGGAATTTCCGTAGAGAACATTCTATAGGGTTAAGCCATATTCTTTTGTGATGCTAAGGAAGGAACAATTCCACCAACAGTAACACAACACTAGTGTCAAGCAGATGTGATGCTGAATCAACTTCACAACAGTAAAATTAGGCACCACTACCAACCATTTTCAAATTACTGATTTAATTTTAAATGCAATCCAACTTCTTTCACAGCTCCAATGCAGTCCTGTTTATTTCAACCCACTTGCAATACTCTATACCAAGCAGCTTCAATGTTTCATTTATTACCTCTGACTCTACAATATAACTACATTTTAGAGCAGGAAGAAATACTTGTATGGGAAAAGAGTATTTTTTTTCTCTTATACAATTTCTAGCCATTTTCTTAATTACAATAGTATGTATATGCAGCTAGCACTGATACATTTCATTTATGAAAATTCTTGCAACATCTGAATGTTCTGTGTGAACTTGCATTTGAAATTAATGTGCTACCAGAAGAACTTATTTCATCACCATTTTACTTTGCTCTACTGATCTGTTAAATGTGTTACACCTCTCTTTCTTTCAAAGGCATTATAAAAAAAATCTGAGCTGTCATTTTCTCCTAGAGTTACAAATAACTATGTATGCTTTATACAAATTAACAGTGCAAAAAACATACTAAGACAGAATTTGGGTTTTTTTTTCAGCACTAAAGCACTAATAATAGGGCAGAACTCAGTACAAATATAAACAAAACTGGAAAAAAAATCTATAATTTATATTTATAACTTTACCAGCACCATCATTGAAATGTAATAAATTCTTTCAACTATTTTTGTATCAGTGAGTTTTAGATAATACAGAAACATGTTATTTGAGTTACTTTTAAACAAGACAGTCAGGATAAGTAATAAAAATCAGAATTTTCAATTTCTGTCGACATAAAATATCACTTGTGAGCCCCAAATTAAGTAACACTCTAAACTATAAAACACAAATTATACTAAATTACATCTATTCAGAGTACTTTATTTTAACTTTCCTCTCTAAGTTGTGTTTTGGGACTGTACATTAAGATAATTTTTGTTTTGCTGAAAGCTCTAAATTTACAAGAAGTGGCAGTTGGTAGAACTGGGAACGATTTAGTCATGAGTCAATTAAAAGGAGTATCTTCTTACAGACAAAGATAAAAGGTTTATAGTTTACCACACCAGTTTATTAAAGAACATTCATTAAAAACCACTACAGTACTCATTAGGCAATTTCCTCAAAGACACTAAGGTATCCTTAAGCATATCAGCCTACTTCAGTTTCTTAGGCATGCAAAGTACCACAACACCTAAAAGTTAGATAAATGCCTTGCAGAATGGAATTCACAAAGCTCCAGACAGTTGTTTTAGATAATAAGAAAAAAGTGCTTGTAATCATGGGGGATTTCTTAAGAGAAAGTAAAGGATAAATTGCAACACTCAACCCCTTGTAGATCACCTGAATATTGAGGACCACAGTTCCTGTCTTTGAAGTCTCTGGTTTTTTTCATGAACCATTGACTAAGTAAGTCAGGACAATGTTATCAGTTGACACAGATTAGGAAGGAAAAAAATATCAAGTTGTAGTTTATGCCAAAGCCAGGGCTGTTGCAGAATCATATTGACAATCAGGGAACTATAATAATAAATCATTTTAGGAAAATCTTGCTTCCTTAGCTTTGCTGCTTTTCATGAATGCTCAGACTGGGTTTCTCTATTCTGTTTCATCTTCTAATATTGTTTTTGAAACTAGATAGGAGACAAGATATATGCAATTTTTTTAATAAGTACTTTAAAGACATTCTAGCTTGACTTGCATCTCTTTGTGAAATGATTGCCAAGTTTAAATTTGTCAGCCTGCAATGATTAAATCCATGTCAGTGTCTGTCTTTTCTTTCACCACAGTTTCCTTGCCTCCATTTTCATTGAGATCTCGAGTAGAATTGGCAGAGACAGAATTTTCAGAGGACCAGTTATGGTAAATCACCTTAAGTTAACAACTCTAGTCAAACAGTATGCCAAAGTAGCAAAATAGCAGAAAACCAGACTTCTGCTCTAGAATTCAAGTAAGAGCAATAATCAAACAAAAAAATTACCCTAAAGCAGATTTCTGACTACACTTTCTCAGATACGGATTTAAAATTCTCATCAAGCTCTTGTGTCATCACTCAATCTCTATGTTCAAGCTGGTGCGCTCTGAAGTCCAGTTCCTGAAACCTAGAAGTCATTAGGGGTGGTTTGCCTTCAGTCTTTTCACAATCAATGCAACCTCAACCATAGCCCATCAGGAACATTTCTTCTAAGTTTAAATGGAATTTCTTGTATTTCAGTTTGCACCCATTGCCTCTTGTTCTGTCACTGAGAAATGTCTTTCTCTTCTTTACTCCCTGGTATTTACACATAGATAAAATATCCCCATGCCTTCACTCCTCCAAGCTACACAGCCCATCTTTGCTTATGTCAGATGCTCCAGTCCTTTAATTGTCTTTGTCAGCCCTCGCTGAACTCATTCAAGTATGGAGAGCCAGAACTGTACACAGCATTCTAGATGTGGGCTGACAGATGAGGAGAAGGATAACTTCTTCCCTCAACCCTCCAGCAATTCTCTGCTTGCTGCTGCCCAGGAGATTGACAGCCTTCTTTGTTCCAAGGGTGCTCATGTTCATTTGGTGTCTCCCCAGGACGTCCAAGGCCTTTTCTGCCAAGCTTATTCCCAGCTGCTCAGTCACCAGCCCATTCTGGTGTATGGCTTTATTTCTTCCCAGGTGCAGCACTTAGATGAACTTCCCATTGGCCCATTTCTCCAGCCTGCTGAAGAAACTCTGAATGACAGCAGAACCAACTGGTACATCTAGTGCTCCACCCAGTTTTTGTGTCTCCTGTAAAGCTCATTTCTGACAGGATGGCTGGTAGATGGAAGCTTACAGCTTTTCTCAGGAACCTGCAGCATGCTAGAGCCTGCTGTACTTGCTCGGCTTCAGTTCCCTGTCTGTTCCAGCCTTGCCTCATTTCCTGCTCCAGTTATTTTTTGAGTCCCTGCTCTGCTTCTAGAGTAGACCAGTGCCCCAGGCAGTGGGAATAAGTCCAAACAAATATCTCATTTTAGATATAATCTCTTGGATTATTTCTGACAATTAGCTTCAGCTATCTAGTGTTGTTGGTAGTGTGAGGTTACTCACATAGAATAGTGCTTCTGGATGGCAGGAACATTTTAATTTTAGCCATGGACAGTATTCTTGAACAGTCAGAATCTCAAACTAGAATTCCAGAATTAAGTTTTGGACAGAAGGTCTTTTCCTTTGTAAATAACAAAACTGTTCAGATTTAAAAATACTCTTGCTCTAAGAACTTACAATTTATATATAATATCAATATTAGTAGTTAAATTGTTGAAAAATTAATTCCAGATCTAGCAAAATATCCAACTTAACAAGCTCTAATTAGCACAATTATTTCCATATTGAAGACACATGTGCAACTGTGTTGTCAATCTTTGCATGTGAGCAACAATTCCCTTACCAGTCAACCATAATAAAAGTATTAACATAAAAAGTATTTTCCCAAAATTGGATGGCAGACAACTTTGCTTTATTTAAATTAATTATAGTATTACTTGATTTAAATATTTAAGTAATTTCAAATGCATCAGCAGATTCTGTTCCACAGTTGTTTTGATTGTATCGAATTTCTAACAACTGACAAACTTAGGGTCTTTTTAAGTATCTCAGTACCCTTAACATAGTGTTTCAAGAATTTCTCCCACCTGCTCAATTCACAAAGACATCTTAGTAATCGAGAAATTACTTGCAACTTCTGACAAAGCCAATTCCTTGTCTTCTTTCAAATCCCTCTTTAAAACTGGGAAGCTCTTGCTATTACAGTGGCATACAGCAGTTGAGACTGCTACCATCACAATGGACAGGTATCACTACAGCCTGACATCCAAACCATCACCCTCTCATTACATTCCTAAAACCATGTTCAGTTCAGCTTCCTCCCCATGTGCTTGCACCACCTGTGTCCTACTGTTTCGAATGTGAAACCTTCACCATGGCCTGAAAAGAAAGTGTCAGTGCCTGTGGTTTGTGCTTGCTCCACATCTGACACTAGGGCCTGTGGTTTGTAGGCACTAAGGTGATAAGAAAAAACGTGCATGTTTTTGTAGTAGGTGTAGTGCCAAAAAATTGCTTACAAATTTTAAGATTTTAAAATATTGTATTGGAGCAAGATTTTCTGATAAATTTCTGAACTAGAAGAGCTAGGGAAAGAACATGGTTGTGGGAGGGATGCTACAACATTTTGACAATTTTGTGTCACCACATGCCTTAGTAGCTCCTCATGGGAAGTATAATGACATAAGAATGCCATTCCTAAACCACTGCACTGTTTTGGCTGGGGTACAGTTCATTGTCTTCACAATGGCTGGCATGGGGCTGTATTTTGGATTTGCACCGCAATCAGCATTGATAATAGAGAGATCTTTTTATTATTGCTGAGGGGGGCTTGCACAGAGACAAGGACTCTTCTGCTCTTCACACCACCCCAGCTGTGAGTGGTCTGAGGATGCACAGGAGGTTGGGAGGGGACACAGCTGGGACAGCCGACCCCAACTGACCCAAGCAATATCCCAGACCATGTGGCATAATGCTCAGCATATAAACCTGGGGGGAAAAGAAGGATGGGGGAATGTTTGGAGTGATAGCATTTGTCTTAACAAGTCACTGCTACATTTCATGGAGCCCTACTTTCCTGGAGATGGCTCAGCACCTGCCTACCCATGGGAAGTGGCTTTGCTTTCCTTGTGAACATAGCTGTTTCTTCCATATTAAAATGTCTTTATCTCAGCCTGTGAGTTTTGTTACTTTTATCTTCCCAATTCACCTCCCCATTCCATTGAGGGGGGAGTGAGGGAGCTGCTGCCTGGAGCTTGGTTGCTGGCTGGGGTTAAACAACAACAACCACAAAATCCATCAAAGAACCACAAAAGAGCAATAAGCCACACTTTTACACAATATATGTTCCAAAGCATTTTCATTTCAAATGATTATTCTTGTAGAAATACTGTAAAATACTGTAAAACTTTATCTTTTTTAACAATTACAGGTAATGAATACCCACACATACCACAGCAGAAAATATAACACTGCTCTTTGCTATTACATAATCAGATTTAGGCATAAAGGTTTCCTGTAAAAAGAAGTCCTGCATGACCAATATTCTGTCTTTGTTCAGTAACCCTTTCCCTGTGAGTCTATTCCTTTCCTTGTATTTTTTACATTTTACAGCCTTGAAGTGCTTCAGGTTTGTTGTGGCTTTGTTTTTGTTGTTAATCTGTATACAATATAATCTGTATATATAATTACTGTTATTTTTATTATTACAGGTTTCATTATTATAAGTATTTTAAGGCAGCCAGCTCTATACTCCTGTGACATGTGTGTGGTAAAATTCTGAAATCAACAAGAAACCACAGAGAAGTACCACAGCTGCCTCAAGGGATAACAGAACAATTTTAGATATTACATAAGCAAAAGGGCAAGCATTACTTTAAGAATATGTGATTATGCTCAAAGAATATCACTATGTCTGAGTCAATCAAATGTATCTTAAATATAAAACAAATTCTTCTGTGTTGCTTCCAAGAAACAACATGCATTATCAGAAAAGAATGCTGTGAAAGGTGTTAGTTCAACAAATTAAGAATGGAAGTGCTTTCTGTATTTGTCTATTAATTATATTTGAAATTCAGAATGCAATATTTTACAGGGAATGAGAAAATAAAATACTACTATTCTTCTCTATTTTGAGTTGTTTTTCAACTCATTTCATTGAACTTTAACTGTGGTGGTCATGTGGTCTTTACTTGTACTTTCAACAATGTCTAAAAGTACCACTGTTAAAAAAATTATTTGAGTGTCACGTGGTTTTGTTGATTTCTTATAAATCAAGAAAAGTAGTACATAATTTTGTTTCTTATGCATGTTAGATGAGACTGAACAGCTCTCTCAAACAATCCTGAGCCTCTGTTTTTTCACTGCAGTTATTTTCTTCAGCTTCCCGTTACTTGGCACCAATGACTTAAATCCTCCAGAGGAATTCCACTATTTCAAGTCGCTTGAGTGCCATTTCTTTGAATCAGGATTTGTGTGATAAATCCAGGCCAAGCAAGAAATTTGTCTGACTTTAACAATGTTACTCACTAAGAACAGCTGGTCCTTTACTACATACTCATTCAGCAGGGAATACAGCAGTTGTATACTTATCTGATCCCTTTCTGACATATTCCCTTGGATAAAGAAGCTCAATAAATGACAGGAAACCAAGAATGTTGTCTGATGTCCCTGTTCTCAAATGGCCTTAGTCCACAAGGGACAAGCATTCTCTACCAGCTGCATCTGCAACTCCTACTCACAACATGAACACAGGGCATTTGCCACTTCCATTCCCAACTCCTATTTGGGAGTAAACACTGCCGTTTCTTAGGCTGTAATTTTCAAAATCAGGTTAGATTCGATAGCATTCCAAAATGAATTTTCAAATTCTTTCACAATTTTTCCAATTTCATACATGATTCTTTGTAGCACCTACATTTTTATGTTCCCTTCCACAGACTGCTGAGTTTGGGGATTCTGAGCAAGAGTCCTTTTGGAGTCATCTCACATATTTTCATGGGCAACAACATTAATGCAGTTGAATTTTTTGTTCATTGTTCCACTCAAAGGAGGACCCCTGTTAATACCAGATCAAGTCCTAAGCTGCATTAGGAAGAGCACTGCCAGCTGGTCAAGGCAGGTCCCCCTTCCCCTTCCCTCAGGCCCTCTGAGACTCACCTGCATTGCTGTGTTCAGTTCTGGACTCCTCAGATGTACTGAAATTGCTTCTGTGCAGGTCATCATGAAGAGGATTAAAGGACTGAAGCACTTCTCCTACAATGAGAGGTTGAGAGAGCTGGAACTATTCAGCCTGGAGATCAGAAGGCTCATGGAAGCTCTTAACATTACATATGAATACCTGAGGGAGGAAGACAGTAAAGAATATGGAGCCACTCTCTTCTCAGTGGAGTTCAAAGGAAAGACGGGAAGAAATGGACACAATGAGGATTTTCACTGTCTTCTCAGTGAATAATTTTTCCCTATTACCCAATGTGAACCTTCAAACTGCCATTTGTGATCTCTGACTGTTTTTACGCTCCCTGGCACTACCAACAAGAGTTGGACTTCCTCACATTTGTACTTTCCCCTCAAGTATGGAAGGCTGCTACTATGTCATCCCTTAGTCTGCTCTTCACCAGACTAAACAAGCCCAGTTCCCCCACGTCTCTCTCCAGGGAGCATGAGCTGTGAGCCCTTTACCTCCTTGGTAAGCCTCTAGTGAACCCTTCAAGTGCTATCCTGGAAATTCAGTCACTGTTTAAGCATTTCAACCCAGCTGAACCCAGCCCATCTGCACTTGGTTAAATTACAGGGAATGGTTTCCACCCTTCCACACCAGTTCCCCCTCTGTAGCATCACTTCTGAGTCACCCAAGGGCATGCTGTAGTCATCCTGCTGACACTAATAGTTACACTTAGCTTACTCAACAAGTTCAGAGCAAGACTGTTAGTATCATTATATGTAGGTCTGTGTGTTACTGCAACACTGCACCACTTTTCCAGCCATTGGGCAAGTTGTTCTCAGAACTCCTAGTCTACAGAGCAGTTGCAGAAGCAGACAAATTGTCCTGACCACAGACTTCTCCACGTAAAAACTCTGATGAAACTGTTATCAAGATTAAAGAACTGTCTGGCAATCTTGTCAATTATGCAATATCTTTTTCCTCCAGAAAATGTAATGAAGCATTCCCTCATGTTCTTTGTCAACATCACACACAGACTTTGATCAGAATATAGAAGGAATAAAACACAGACGAGCTAAGACAGTGTCACCACAGTATTTTTGTTCTCTGGAAAAAACCCTGACATACTTCAGCAACCACAAAAGTGTTATTCTTTCTCTCCCAGCTCCTACAAGAGTTAAAGCATACTGACACTCTTCTAAACCTCTGGAGCTAGCAAAACCTGCATAACTTTACATTCTTGTCAGTGACATCATGCCCATTCTGCATGTGCCAAGAGAAATTATCCCATTTAGAATCAGCGCCTGATTCCTGTGGTGTTCCCTACCTTCAGCCTCAGACTTCTTGCAAAGCACATCTCATAAACACCAGTTCAAAGCTGTGAGCACGCAGTGGTATCATCTGGGTGTAATGGTGGCAGGACTACCATGCAGCTTGCTTTCCCGTAACCATTCTAATATAAGTGGTACTCTGAGTGATGTGGAAGTTGTGCCTTAGGGTAGGCATGAAAGGAAAGAGTTCACTAGCATTTGAATCTATTTCCACTTTGTCAGCACCCACATAAAATCAGCTTTCCATTTTTATTCACAGACAGGTACCTAACACTACTCAGGATGCAGACTAGAGAGGGAATTGCTTGTCCGGAGATACCTAATAGCATCTGTGCAGAACAGCTTACCAGGCACTTATTTAATAGCCAAGTTCACACTTTGGTTGGCTTTTCATCTCATATTCTAAGAACACGTATGCAGGATTTTAGCTCTTGTATGAAAAAGCTAAGGACACTTTAAGGATATACTATCCTTAAGACAGTACGTTCTATTCTTAAGACAGGATATCCAGATGCTGCAATCTCTCAGCATCTTGAGTTATCTTTTACAAATGTAGTTCCCATAACACTAGCTTACACCAGGGCTTCTGAGAAGTGCTTTGCCAAGGAGTTCACTAGAAACATGCTTTTAGCCCTTCGGACTGCTAAGTCTCCTTAGCCGGGGTTTGGAGCCGCCCGGCACACCCTGCCGCAGGCAGCCTCCTCCCCTGCGCTCCCACCGCCAGGCGTCACCCTGGTGATGGCAACGGGGGAAAATCCCAAACCGACCGTGCAGAAAACGGAGCAGGGAAGGAAATCAAACGGCACTTGCACAGAGTGAGAGCATACCCAAGTTAGCATCCCTTGCAAAAGAAAGTAACTAATGGAAAACACGTGGGAAATAGCCTTTACGCAAAGCACAGAGAAACATGCTAATGAAGGCAACTAAAAAAAACTAGGTTTTAACACAGAAGATATAATTATTCGGTCTTCTATTCCTTCTAAGGTAATCTCCTCTTTTCTTCCAGATGTTGCATTCAGCTGGAGTCTACGTCCATTAAACATCTACTGAAAAGGAGAAAAAAAAATTCTACTCCCCTCCCAAGATACAAAGACATGTAACTTGGCATCATTTCTGTGTAGACATCCTGAGAAGGATACAAGGAGTTCTGCATGAAAACATTTCTGACACGAACTGGCCCTGTGTTCTTCAACGTCAGTAAGTCACTGGATGTCAAAATATGCACTAAAGCAGAGATTTCACAAGATGATGATAGTTCACACAACTGTATGACTAAAGTTTCAGGAGACAGCTGCCTTTCCAAAATCGACAGCACAGATTTTAAAAAAAAAAAAAAAAAAAAAAAAAAAAAAAAAAAAGCTTGCAAGATCATGGTATTTTAGAGAAAAAAAAAATTGAAGTGAGGACTGCTCATATGAGAAGCAGGGATTAATAGGGCATTTTGTCAGGCTAGGAGAGTGACACGTTTGGAGGCACCGGCAGGGAAGACAGAACGGACTAAAAGGAGAGGAGAAGGGCTCCCGGGACCCGAAGGGCCGCGGGCCAGGAGCAGCCCCGGAGCGTGCTGTGAGCCCCCAGCCAGCGCAGCCCGTCACAAGCGGCGGGGCTGCGGGCACAAGTCCGGCTGCTGGAGGCGAGGGGCGCCGGGGGGGAGGGAAGCGCACCTCGGCACCTCCTCCTCCCTGTGGCGGGGGGGGGAGGGAGGAGGTGAATGCGCCCTTTGTCCGGCCGAGGGCCCAGCAGACCCACGGCCGGGCGCTCTTTGGGCCGGCCGGTGTCGGAGGGGAGCCCCGGGGCCGCGCCGTCGCGCCGCCCTCCGCTGCTCGGGACGGGGCACGGCACTGTGGCTCACCCCCGCCGAACGGAGGGGAGCGGGATGGGCGCGGAAGGCGGGGCCGGGAGGG
>VZTZ01008453.1:463134-506975 GCA_013400955.1 Drymodes brunneopygia | reverse complement strand
CTTTTTTTTTTTTTCTCCCCAGAGTGAAAAGGTTGGACAATCCAACCCGCTTTTCTTGAAAATAACTTGCTTTCATTTCCTCCTCCAGCCAGGGAATAGTTTGGAAAGGCTGTTCTCTGGACCCTTGGCCGAGCAGGAGAAGGCAGCCAGCTGTGCTGCCTGCCAGGGGAACAGGAGCGCTTCCTGGCAGAGGTGGGGCGAGAGGAATGGAGCCTGGGCCGTGGGACTTGCTTTCATCTCCTCCACTCTCTGCAAGGCACTCCTGAAATTTCCTGACCACTGTTAGACCTTCCAGTTGGAACAGCTAGCTGGTGAAGCCCACTTGTATAGAAAAGAAGCTATAAAGGAAGAAAATGCATCTTGCTCTTATGAGCAGCAATAGATTAAAAATACTAATCTGTGGTGAGCACTCTAGCACAAGTTTCCGTGTGCAATTTTGAGTATCCAGTAAGGCAAGATGGGTGCTCCTATGTGTCTGGTCACCATCACTATTCACCTGGAGGGAGTGTCCTTTTTGTATAATCATCCACATATGTTTCTTTTAAAAATAAGTCTATGGTTTATCCAATTCCTTTTTATTTAGCGTATTTAGGTTTGGACGTGCTAGAATGTTCTCATTCCCATATATAGATATGTGTTTCGATTTGTGAGTTTGGTTTTGGGGCCCTGGGTGTTGCAGAGTACCTGAGCCTTGTTGCTGAGGTGAAGTCTTGGGCAGGAGGAGCGCACTGCATTCTGGCTTTGGATTCCTGCAGACAAGTTGCTGTCAGCAGCACTGCAAATGCTTTACTTCTTGGAGTATTCTTGGAAGTGAAATGTTGCAGGTTTCCTGGTAAAATCTAATTAAACTTAATTCCTTGGTCTTCACTGCTGAGGCCTTTATCAGAAATACACAAGCGAGAAGGCTTCTCTTTTAAGCCTCTGGGGAAAGTTGGGAAGTATCTATCCCCTTTTATGGTTTCATCACAGACATGTTTCAGAAGAGGTCCCAGTGTGAAAACGACTCCCGTGGAGAAGCCTTTCTTTTATTTGCCTCCAAGTATGACTTGCCTAAATCTGTAACCATTTGCTTGCCTTCTTCCTAAGATTCTTCAGTGATATCTGGAGATGCCACGGGATTCTCATGCCTTCTTTTTAAGTGACACATTCCTCTATATCTGATTCAGCTTTTACCATGAACCTTAAGTGAAGTCAGCAAACAGTGAGAGGTTCGTGGCTTGACTTGAAGCCACAACTGACCTGCCACTGGTGACAAAGCTCCTCACCTGAGGAGCTGATTCCTGCACTTGCACCAACAGTGACGGGAAATCCCAAAGCTGTAGGGAGCCTCAGCATCATGAGGAAACTTTGCTCGTACTCCCATGTGTTTTCAAAGGTGGAAGAAACAATTTGTTTGAGGCTTTGTTTTATCTACTTTTGTGAAAGTCTGGTTATGGTGAGATGAGCTTTACAAACTTCTGGTTTGGATTGCTGCAATCAGGATGCTGCAGTTGGATACTGAAACTACTGATGGCTGACTTGGCAAAAAGCAGCCAATGCCATCAAGAGCAAATACATCTCGTGAGCTGTGCAAATGGCATTTGCTCACCAAAATCTCTTGTAAAAATCTGTGTCCCTGACTTGAATTTGGAAACCCCATGAGAGCCTGGGATCCTTCTGCCTTAGAGATTTTGCTAAGCTCAAGGAAATACAAAAATATCGATCTTACTAATTTCAGCATTATGAAGCAGTGGTAGTGTCTTTGGGTACTGACGGCTAAGCAGGTGGGCATGAGCACTCTTAGTTCAAGGGCACTGGCAGCTATTCTGTGTTGTTTGTAACCTTTTCATTGCTTTTGACAAGGAGCTTTTAACTTTAATTGATGCCACCAAAGGAAAAAAAATCAACATGAAAGCAGTCTTGTTCTTCTGTGCCGGAAAAAGTGAAAAATAGAGAAAGAAGTTCACTATGGATATTACTTTTTTTTTTCCCTTTGGTGTTATTGAGAGGTGCTAAGTAAAACATCTATGGGTAGGAATGGTCCAGCTGGGGAGGCAGTAACTGCCCATGTTTAGTGACTCAGGGCTCTCCACAGCTCCTGTAACAGAGATCCTTTTCTTTGCTCCCATTCTGGTCCTTCTAGTGCATCAGCCAACTTTCACCCCATATTGCAGCTGCTGACAGAGAGGTTTTCTGATGTGTGGAGCCAAGGGCCAACCACAATTTGTCCATGTATTTACAGGGATCATTTCACTCCTCTAGAAGCGCAGCCAAGTATTTCTTGATAGAAACATGCTGCATCCATCTAACAACACTATCCAATTGAGGCAAAGTGGAGAATGCTGTAATACTTGTATTACAGTAGTTGCTGAAGTCCCAGGGAGAGATCAGGGCCCTGGTGCGTGAGGCACTGTTGATCTCACAGTACTTTTCCCAGCCCTACAGACCTTCCCATTTAAGCTGACAAGTCAGATAATGATGCTCTGTGGTATTATCAGTTACAGTGCAAAAGGCACATGTGCTTGAAACCAGAGATTTTCATGTGATCTTAAATATTTCTTCATGTGAGAGTGTTCATCATCTCATCCAGATTGCTTATCTAGGAAATGATCACACAAGAGAAATGGAGAAACTTCATGTCTTCATTCACTGCTACTGGTCATTTTTTTGTTTTGGTTTGGAGTTGGTTTTTTTTTTCCCAGGGCCAGACATTAATCTTGGCCTTACAGCCCCAATAACTATTATTTCTCATCAGCAGCATGGTGAGTCTGAAAAGAGAAATTAGAGTCAAGAGGATATTTTCCCAGAAGATTACAGCAGTTGTAATGGAGGTCAAACTTTTGGCTTCAGCTATTGGACTGTTTCGCTTTAAACTTGAAATGCACATCAATGAAGGGCGCAAGTTCAAAGTTTAGCATGAAATAATGCCAAAGACTAAGGGGGAAAAAAAGCATATCACAGTAATTTTACAAAAATTCACCATCACTCTTCACACTGAATATAAGTTTTCAAGCAATATAACAAGCAATCCCAAGATAATGAATCATCAGTGGAGGAAAGTGTCAGACAACGCAGCATCCTAGTTTGGGGAATTCACAACCAGGGAATGGAGTATCAGTTTTAATTATTTACTGTTGTTTTAAGCACAAACTTGGTTTTAATACCACAGAGAATTTACTCATTATACTTGCATTATTGTACATGTCAAGCATTGTGGTATAAATTCCTTTAACACAAGGCTTATCTCTTTAACCTACATAGATGTTTCTTTTTATTAGTTAGTTCCAGGATAGTTGCAGCAGACTTCCAAGTGCATTACCCAGGAAACAGAATGCCTCGAAGAAACATTGTTAAATTTTTAAGTTAGCTGGTCTGTATGTGTGTAATTGGCATCCTGTAAAAATCTTTCCCACAGGAAGGGTTTTAGAAGCCTGCCACTCACTCTGGCTGCAGTGGGAGCTTTCTGTGCATGGCCCTTGTTGTCTAAAGGTTTTCATGACACCTAGAACAAACCTTCGTTGCTGCAGCTCAGAGCTACTCAGAATTTATCCCTCATGGATGTGGAAAATGGATCATTCCCCTGCTTTCTGTGGCGGCTGTTTGGATACCTGGGGGCTGTTTTTACATAACAGCCTCAGTAGTCCCTTTTTGGCTGAGCAACCCAACTCATTAGTCCATGTTTGATAGCTCAGTAGCAAACTGATTCCTCTGCATCACCTAGGTGGATAGAGGTTCTATCTTAACCAGGAGCCACTGATAACTGCTGGCTCAGGGCAGTTTTCCAATCTTGCAGCCTACCTGCTGTCTGTTTTTGTCTAGACCCCATTTCCCTCATTTGCTAACAGGCTTGTCAGTGTCCAAACTTACTGAAGTCAAGATAAATGTCATCTGTGGTTTCTCCTCTATTTGTAAAGTTTGTGATCCAGTCCTGAAGGCACTTCAGGTTGTTTGGACACTAATTGCTTCTGACAAGGCCATGTGAGCAGTTACTCAACTCCTTGTTTTCTTCCAGGTGCTAACAAATTGTTTGTTTGAATATTTTTCCACTCTTGTTCTGTCTTTAATTTCTTGTTGCCCCTTATTTCCCTCACCTCCCCTTTTATTTTTTGAAGAGCTAGCATCACAGATTGCTCCGTTCCAATCTTCTGGTACTTGACACCGTATTTAAAATCAGCTTTTCTTAATTATAAGAGTAGTGTGTTAATTTGTGGCAGGTATTTTCAGAAGGTTAGGTAATTGTAGAGGAATGTGCAGGTGTCCATAGCCCTTTGCACGCAAGGCTGTGCACTAGAGCTGCATTGCTTGTATAACAAAGAGAAAAAAGAGGGATTGAGTGTGTGTGTCAGAGAGACTGTGCATGGATCTCTGCCTCTGATCATGGTCTGTGTCTGGGGTTTTTTACACTGTGCTGTGGTCCTGGTTCACCAACTGGTCTTTTAATTGGTTTGTAGCTTGCCATGTGCTTGGAGAAGCGAGACAAAGTTTGGGAATCCTCTTGAAATATATTGTAAACAGCCAGCTGAGTTGCTGGTTGTATGTCAGAATTGATTGACAGTTTTTGTTTTCAAAATCAACTTGAGGAACGATGAGTAGAACCTGTAGAATGTACTGTGGTATCATTTACTCAAGTGCCTACAGGAGGCCATCAGCTGAGAAGAACAGAGCTCAGCTGTGACTCTCCCCATCTCACGTTATTTTTATTTTGGTTCCTTTTTTCAGATAGAATTAGGATTTGATGCCTTTTCAAAAAAATGGAAGCTATGAAAAGAATGGAGAAAATAACTTCTAAGCATTTTCTCTCAGGCCTCTCTTTTGGAATAACTGAATGAATTAAGAAGTAACTTTTCCATACTCTTTTCAAGAAATCAAAATAAAGCTGTATCATCTTTCTGACTCAGTATACGATGTTGGCTAGGTTTGCTATCCCAGAGCATACAATTGAAATTTATGAGAAATACAATTTTCTACATTCTTTGGGCTTTTGTTCTTTGCATAGGGACTACTCAAGTTTCATGCTAGCACAGTACCCTGCCCAGGTCTCCAGGACAGTGGTATTTCATCTCCTCTGATTAATAGAGATTTCTAAGCATTATTTTTTTCTAGTGGCCTGTGTTTGATGCCATGGATTATGTTACTTTGCATATGAGCTTATCCTTTTTTATGTTTCCTCTTTTCTTCTTTGCTTCAAGTCTCAGTGGCTCCCTTGCTGTATCTAGGTGCCTTCCCTCCACCCTTGGGCTAGCTGGCAAGGAAGGATGCATTCTGTACTTGCAGTGCTTTAGGCCAGTGGTGCCACAGATTAACTGGAGATGTGGTTTATCATCTGAAGGTGCTATTCACTTTAGGCTTAGATTAGCACTTTCATAACTTATTTCCAAAATGAACTATTCAGGTTTTGTTTTTTTTCATTACACTCTGGAGCCACTGGATCTCCTTGCTTAGCTCTGACTTCTCTCAATTTTAACATTATTCCATTGGAAAGAGATGTGCATCACTGAAAGGAAATACTTTGTATGTATGTGTGATCCCAGTTAATTTCTGTAATAAAAGACTAACTTCACTTTTACTTGCAGTCTGAAAGCACATTACTTTTGCTGCAGTGGTGCACTGACAGCTCATTTATCTGCTGTACACCATCTACCCTTGTCTTGCTGTGTCCTTGCAATTGAATCTTAGTTTAAATTATTTTTCACAGTAATTTTAATATTTACAATTATTTTGTTCCTTCTAGTAATACTTATTCATATGTAAAATAACTTATTGTTGTGTAAATTTGAAAATTTACACCAAAAATTGTTCTTTGTTATTTGGTATGACTCTAGGGTGGTTATTAGCTGGTGTCCCATCCTTCTCATTTGTATCTGGGATCCTGGTAGTGCTATGTGTCAAGAATACAGAGGCAGGACAAAGATGTCGCCTCACTATTGATGTAATTCATGTGTGTGTTTTGAAGACAAATTCCTTCTGAGGTTTCACCTCTGAAAGGTGGAGCTTTTCCTTGTGACGGTAGGTCAGCTTTGGGTTGAGGAGAGCTAGGATAGTCCTGAGGCATTCTGTGTTTTGTATAAATAGGTGTGATATTTCGCTGTCAGGTGTTCTTTTGTACCAGTGTTGAGGAGGACTGTGCCCCCAGGGTATGAACCAGTACTTCAAACAAAGCACCCAACTCTACAACAAACTCTTTGGACAGTTCCCTGCTCCACAGCCACTTTCCAGGTCTTGTTGCCTCTGAATATGGTCCTTAACTATCCTGTGTAATTTGTGTCAGTGTCATATAGCTGGAGCAGTAAAGACTTATTTCTGGAGCCCTGCTTCTGCAGGCACAGGTCAGCTGAATACCTGCAGAGCCCCACCAGTAGGAAGTATGACTAATAATGCATGTAGAGCAGAAAATCTAAAACTTGCTGTGAAGAGCCAACATGGTTTTCATGCTCCTTTGAACTAATATATTTTCAAATAATTCTTTAGCTTATTCCAAGAAGCTGCTGAGGCATTCCTAGTCTGTTTTGATCCTTAAGAAATGCAGACATTGACCCTGTAGTTGCTATCCATATTCATTATCGCAGTCATGGTGTTGTATGATGCAATTTGTGGAGCTCTTTCACTGAATGTGATCTCTGTCTGGAGTCTGCGTTAGTTTTGGATTCTTCTGAATCATAAATGGTCAGAACATCTTTTTCTAATATTTAGTTGGATGTCATTTTGTTAGTCTGAAACATAGTCTTTTATATTTTTTGTTTCTTCGTGTGCATGTAAGTGTGTCTGTTTGTATGCACGCCTCTTTCTCTAGAGAATTTTGTCTCAAACATTTATGCGTGCCCAGAAAAGCAGAAAGTAAAGTTGCTTGCCAATACAAAGCCAGTTTTGTGGGGGGGTATTACTGTAAAAATTTAAAAGAAAATAGGTGAAGCTTCAGGTGGAGGCAAAGAGTTGAAATGAGCAAAACCTGCCCTTAAAGTAGGAGACAGAAAGCAATCAGTTGTTGAGCTGGGGTGGAGTTCCATTGTCCTGGTGATACCCCGGAGCTGCTGGAGCTGTGTGTCCCTGCCCCTGTCACTCAGGTACCTCTGGTGCACAGCTGTCCTGCATCACAGTTTTGTTATCATGGTGTCTCCTTTGGGGTGGTGATAAAGCTCACCAAGGAAAAAGGGATCAGGAGCTGTCAGACTCGGTGATGTCTGTCTAAAAGCCAGTTCTCTGCAGAGGAACCTCAGGCAGGTGGCGGCACTCGGAGTGATTGATTTTTGTAGCATTTCGGGAAAGACGTTTATCCTGCCCTTCGGAAAATCCAACTGGATCAATCTAACTGTTTTATTTGGACACAGGAAAGCCAGTCTAGCCTTGTAAACCTGAACACTCAGCTATGAATAGCACAGACAAGAGCTGAGTGCCCACTAAGATACGAAATTCGGCCATTTCCTTGTGCGTTAACCTGTCACAAGGAGGGGCAACGCTGTTAAATGATCTTTTCATGTTTGTAATGCCCCATGTTGCCCTCTGCAATGCAAAAAGAGAGTTCATTCCTGCAGCAGCCCTTGCAGTGAACCGTACCCTTCCCCGTTCTCCTTATTCCCAACCCTCCCAATTATCTCCCATCTCAGACACTAGAAGGTTAAAATATAAAAGCTGCATATATTGTAGCAAAAAAAAACCTTAATCCTTTTTCAATCTGTACATGATTTTACTCCAGACAAGGCAACTTTCCAGATTTGCATAAACCAACATTTGAAATGGGATGGTTTTAAGACTCAGAAAACTGTCTAGAACATCTTACTATGTTAACTTGAAATTATTCAGAAAAACAAGCTCTTTTTTTCATCTTTTTTTTTTGCCTCCTTATTTTTCCTTCTTTTTTGTTTCCTTTTTTTCTTGTTTTCTGGCAATAAATTTTTTAAATTTTTTAGAATTTTTCAAATTGTATCACTGCTCAGGAATGATCTGGGGAGGCTCTCACTTGGTCAGAATGGCCATTGTTTACTCACTCTAGCTGTGCTTGGACCAGTAAAGACTGGAGGCTGTAGTTTAGATCAGACTGGAAAAAGGTGGTTTTACATAAAAAGTGGACTGTTGGAATAAGACATTTTTAGTTGTAAGTATCTAGAACATTTCTAGCATTGGATTAAAGAAAGTTCAAGTTGGAACAACAAGGTCTGAAAAGCCATGGTCTTCCCACACCTTGCTGCTAGTCAAGGGCTCTTGTATAAATGTCTGTGATGAGCATTGTTGTCTTTTCAGATTCCAGGACATTTTGTGTCTTTCTGCTTTGAACTTTGAGAGGTAAAACCTGCATTTGGGTCCAAGGCTTCTGAGGACTAGGTTAGCAAGGCATAACTTTCTGCCTCAGGGTCAAGCAGACCTGTAGCCTGTATGTAAATTAGTCAAGTTACACCGTTCGGAGCTTGTACCTGTTGGGTTGGCCAGCCATTGCATTCCCATGGGAGAGAAGCTGGGAATGCTGTCTCTTTCTAACTTGCTGTGCTGACACAAAGCATCTAATCCATACAGTTAATTAGCAGAGCTAAATGTTAAATTCAGAAGAGCTCTTTCAGCCTCATGTGGTCTTGCAGTTCTGAACAGAGCACTTGGAAGTTAGAATTTAACGAGACTGAGACAGCCCTAGGTTAGAAGGTGAGAAATCCTTGGAGTTTATCCTTGCCAGGCTATGGTGCATGGTGCCAATCAATAAGGCTTGATTTTAAAGAGAAATTGAACTTAGTTGTTGCATTATGACTGTTCTTACTCTTCAGTATCAGCTGGCTCTCAGGGCTATTTATAAACCCAGTTATAGAATGACAGAAGTTTGCCCATGTTGGTCCTTGCTGTTGTGCAGTTCATAATGTGACAAGCAAGGATCCTAATGGAGGACTAAGCATGACAAACCAGCCATTCTCTTCTTTCTCTTGTCTTTGATTTGTGAACAAAATTTGATAACAAAAATGTAAGTGTATATTCCAGATGGAAAGGTCTATTCAAGATGCTGCTTTTTAGGGAGTCTAAAAATCATGTAGCACTCATATCTTCTCTTAGTGGCATTTCATAGAAGGCATTTCTTAGAGGGCATTTCTTAGAGGTCATTTCTCTTAACTATGGTTTTGATTTTTAAGAGGTTTGTACAGTCCAGGGATTCAGTATCTTTATTTGAATTGAATAAAGCCAGTCAAATACAGTTTGGCACTAGACAACAAGGTACATGTGAGATGCCAAAAAGAGACTCTGCTGAGCTCTAGATGCTTCACATTCCAGACCTGTTACCTTGCAAGTGTAATATTTATTGAATTTCATTTCAGCTGGAGATGAAAAGCAAGCCTGTGAAGGAGAAGGGAGTTAAGGGGATTTTAAGATTATGGAAGAAAAGCTTGACTGAACTGGTACAGCATGCTAAATTCTCCTTGGGTTACTGACCTACATGAAGATGTGTAAAGAACAGTCACTCATGGGCAGTTTGCTCAGGCTAAAATCAGTGTACATTGCAGTAAGAGGAAAACAAGAACAAGAAGGAGGGAAAAAAGAAAGGTTTGCTCTTGCTGTGAATGAAAAGCACCAAGCTTTTGTGTTTGCAGACATGAATGAATTCTTGAAAGGGCACAAGAGTGGTTCCAACGCTTTTGCTCCTCTGCATGCTTTGATTGATTCCCAGATGGCTTTATCAACTCAGAGGACTTCTTCTGTAGAGGAGATCATGGTCCATGGTTCAATTAGTGCCTGAAATCTTTTTTACAGAGTTAGTAAATGAGCAAAGCTGAAAAACTGGAAGTCATAGATGTTTTTAATGGGTGCAAATAATAAAATCCGAAGCCTAAGTGAGGAAGTTATGCAAAATCACCCTGATGTTGCATGTTTCAATCCCACAGGAGTGCTGCTGGAGAATGACTTCAGATTTTTGTCTACCAAACTAAGTAGCAAGGAGAACTTGGATCTAGTTCAGTTGGACTTTATTGGATTATGCCTTCATGGTATTGTAGCTGAAAAAAAAGAAGGCTGTGATTCCAAATATGATGTGTAACAATTGTGCAAATTCCTTAATCCTGTTTTCCATTCATTTATGTAGTAATTAAAACCATAAACCTGGAAACTATTTTCAAAGGCAACTTTCATTTGCAGAGAACTATTTAATTTCCTATGGTTTATGGTTGTATATTCAATTTTACTCTCTTCCCCTTCCAGAAGAGGGTGGAACATGATGGTGTTACCTTCATTATCAGTCTGTGTCTTGGCTTGGTTTCTTACAAGTTGTTCAGAACATGACAGTGTAAATTTGGGGGGAAAGAGGTTTATTTAGTTTTGTTCTCCTTAGAGAGCACCACAAAATGCACTAATGAAAGAATAATCATAAGCTTGAAGAGAAAGGAAAGTTTTAAGGGACTAATTGAAGAGGGAAAATGCCTGAGTGGTTTAAAGGAATGAAATGGTGGGAGAGCTCCAAGTGAGATGAGGCAGCAGAAGTAAAAGAGCTACCACCAACTGTGATGAATGACAGATGTGCACCTAAAAACCATGATCGTGGGGCTGCATAAATACGCAGATAGAAGGAGGAAAAGGAGAGCTCACAGTTTATTCAGCATTTCGCAGTTCAAGGATACACTGCCTTACCTGCAGTAACCTGCAGCCATAGGTAACAGGATTTGGTGCTCCAGACCTGTGGCAGTAGGACTCTACTCCTTCTAGGTTCACCTTGAAAGGAAAAGCAGCCTAGGACAGCTTGGTTTATGGTGTACTCTTACTCAGTAGTCATCCATGACAGAGCAAAGGCTGCTGTCCTGCTGGGTTCTGTGGGATGCACTGTTTAATTTGATCTCTGTGCAAGGGACCTGCCTTGACCAGCTTCTGTCAGTTGAAACTGTACTCCCTTCCCATGTTAAAACCAAAAAAAATCTGGGGAGACTGGATGACTTTATCTAGCCTGGAAAGTAATCCAGGCTGGGGAGGCCTGCAGAGTGTTAGTAGGAGATGACTGTCCACAGGCCAGCCTGAGAAGAGTCAAATGAGCAATCTCTGCAGAAAGTTGATGCTCATTTTCATCTCTCTCACCAGGAGTGTGAATTGCAAGGACACCAACAACACAGGCAGGAAAGCTATTACCTATTCCTGCTTCTGCCAGGGGAGGCCTTTCCAAAACCAAGGTTGGGTAGGTTGGGAAAGCAGTAACAGCAATCACATTCCAAGTGTGAGCTGCATGGAGGATTTGGTCCTGTAGGCTCTCCTCAGTCTGAGGAGCATCACGAGGACTGGATTCAACCTGTGCTCCCTCACTGCTATGGGCTCTGAGGCAGGAAATCCTTTAAGCACATGGCTGCATAAAAAGCTCACAGGATGACTTTGACAGGACTGTGTTTAAAGGGAAGCCAATGCCTGTGCTCTTTCTCTGAAGCAGAGTGGTAGGCTTCTTGCCCTGTTACTCTGCTAAATATTCACACTAGTTTTACCACTTATATCACATACATTCAATTCCAGCTGATTGAAATGACCTGCAGATGTATAAGAGGAGAAATAAAAAGCTGGACTTGAGAACAAGAGAAGTGATATTTAGATTATTCTGTGCTAAGGTAGAGAGGCACATAAACACAGCAGCTTAAACTGAATTGTGAAATAGCCTGAGAATGTCTTTTTGCTGCCATTTCCTTGATTTCAACACCACTGAGTTTGTCATGTATGACGGCTTTGTGGTTGTTGTGACACTGCTGGAGAAAATTGGATTTGGGGAAAGTTTTCTTAGTTCTTTAAATAATTCAGAATGTTTTCCAGTTCTGTTTTTTTCTCTCCAGTGCAGCTTTGTTCTGCAGTGGCACATTTTTTGCAAAGTAGATTTTTGTACAGTTGTATTGCCCTGGCATAAAAGAATCCTTAGGACAGATCCAAGAGATTTCCAGCCATCCTCATGGATTTCGTAACAAAGCTTGTGATTAGAAGCCCTTCTTCACAGAAGATTAAAACGGAGATGGCATTCACGGGCTTAAAAGGCAGCTCAAGTCATCCAGCACTAAAGGCACAGGTCGGAGCCTGTGAGGAGCGTGTTTGCTGTCAGAGTGCAGCAGCCTGATCTTACAGACACAGACAGACCATGGGGAACCACAGCTTGCCTTAAAGGAAGGACCGAGTCCATCCCCTTGGAGAGGTTAACCTTCGAAACCCTGGTTTCTGGCACTGAGAGGATATACCTGTGCTTCTGTCCAAGGATCAGGCTTAATCAAGGAGCTCACTGGAGCTGCTTTCAGGAGTCCCCAAAAGACCAGCCTGGTCCCCAGGTATGGGGGCAGCTGGCTGGGCTAGCCCTGCAGGACGAATGTCCCGTGGCTCTGGTGAGCAGCCTGGGCTGGTTGACTTCTCTGCCTTGGGCTCTGCTGAGGGAGTGCAGCTTTCTTATCTTGCCATGGATGGCAGGTCCCCCAGGGCAGCAGGATGCTGCTGCCTTGGCCTCGTGCCTGTGGAAACCCTGGAGCTGGGAGGAGGGAGAGATGCAGAGCTGCGTGCAGGCATGCCAAGCTCCTCTTGCAGACTGACAGGGAGGATAGATTTACAACAGAAGTAATTTTCTGTGTGAATCTGAGGGATTCAATAGAAGTATGTCTGAACAAAACATATTTTTTAAATATAGTTTGTTAGTAAAATGGCACTGTGATAACACTGTGAAGCCAGTTTTAATCCTGCTGGCTGGGCTGTGAGTGCAAGTGAAATTCATCAGAAAGGTGCCAGGAAGAGGAAGGATTTAAAAAAATAATAAACATATACAGACTTTCTCAAACACACACACATTAATCTAACTTTACACCTAATCTGCTGTTGAGAAGGTGAAATGTTTTTCTTAGATAAAAATTGCTCAAGGTGACTTGGGTTTGGGGGCGGGATGGAGTATTGGTGGCTGCTTAGGGGGTTTCGGGCATTGCAGTCAACATCCCAAAGTCTGTGTGAAGCAGTGGGATACACAGCACTGCAGCTGGGCTTGTGATCATGTCTCTGCCCCATCAGCTTGCCAGGGGAGAGGTCTCTTGTGACAGAAGGTATCACTGCAGTAGCATGCAAGCAGAAGGAGATGGGGAAACGGGAGAGAAAAAAGGTCTTTGTTACAGGGAAGACTGTTGGTCAGTCTTGTGAACAGCGGAAGGTTGGTTTGCTCTGTTTTCACTTGCTGAGGTCATTGCAGCCAAAAAACCTCAGCTGAACTGTGCCAGCAAGTCGAGTCTTACTCTGCCTGTGAGAAAGGTTTGTGTTCCCTGGTGAGCTTTTTCTTTTTGCCCCACCTTTTTTGTTTCTTTTTGCCCCACCTTTTTTTTTTTCTTTTTTTTTTTTTCAAGATGAGATAGGCAATTGTACTTGCAATTCTTCCTTATGATTCCTAGCTGAAAGAGGAGCAGCCTTTCATGGAGAGAGATGAAAGACACTAGGAGTATTTTTCTTACATTCCAGTGTAAGTAGAATAGCGAAGTACATACCTGAGACGCTTCCAAACACAACACACATCTATTTACATATTTGATTTCAGTGGTGATACATGATAACCTGGGATTTCATTCAAAGGATCCTGATGGGGATTTGAAAGGAGTTCTTCTTCTCTGAATGTTCACAAAATAACTGCTGAAAGCTGAAGGGCCTTTTGTTGGCAGATGAATTCACAGAGAGGCTGGAGACAGTTTCCTTGTGGTGAAAATCTCTGTGCTTGCAGTTATGGGGGTAAATTCCTGGCCCTTTTGAAAGTGTTGGGAATGTTTGGTTGGTGACTTCAGTGGGACCAAAACTTTACTCAGGTTTTGGAGAGGCTTTGGTATCTTTGCAACTTGTTCTAATGCCTGTTGACAGATATAGCTGCTTTCCCTGCAGAAAAGAATCAGTCAGCTTCTCCTGGGAATGCATGGTCATGGGCTTGCTGTGCTGGCATCCAGTGGAGGAGTGAGGGACACATTTGAAGATGTGTTTTTCTCTCTCACTATTAAAATTGCAATGTTGCATACGTGGCAGTGAGATTAGAGGGGGCTTATGTGTGAGAGAGCAAGCGGTTCTGCTGTTCCTTTACCCCATATGTTTTAGCCTGCCACACGATTAAGACTCCTTTGTTAAGAAACAAAGACAGCAGTGGGGTTTGTGTTTACATTCCCTCTCTGGCTCCTTTGCATGACAGGTGATGTGTAAAGAGGACTTTGAGAAGAGAAGAATTGAGGTCAGACCTTTCAGACTTCTAAAATGCCTGGAGATTTGTATATGTGAGAGATGGTATGGAATGGAAAATTCAGCATTTGCTGCTCTCCAAAATAATCCCAAGTAATTAAGTTACCCCAATTAAGCATTGCTCAAATGGCTCAGAATTTAGACCTGAGAACAGCTCTCACGTGATGCATCAGTGTTGCTTGCATTACCCAGCCCCTGTGTTTCAGCATGGGCAAGGGAAAACAGGCCAACAGCCTGGAAAGCTTTGAAGGCAGGCAGAGAGAGTGTAGTGAGTTCACATGGTGGAATTTCTCTTCTGGAAATTCACATTCAAGCAGTCATAAAGGCAGGGTCAGAATGTGTCTGTTGAGCACCGTGCAGGTGTTGTCATGTGAGGTGCTGGTTTATCCCACTTCCATCTACTCCAGCTTTTGCAAATAGGGAAAAGAAATAATCAGGGGCAGTACTACATTTACTACTTTATCTTGAGAGGGTGTGTCCCCTGGGAGGGACTCCATGCTCCTTTTTAAGAAATAGGAGTATTTGGCAGTGGTCACACCAAGTATGCCTGGGTTGGAGTTCTGGTTTTGTGTTCCTGAAAGGGACCAGCCAGTTTCCCCTCTCATCTTAGCCAGAGGTATCAGTGATTTCAACAAGCTTTTGATTCTCCTCCAGCTCCAGAAGTTTGTATCCAGGCAGTTGATTCGAGGCTCAGTGTTTAGTCAGATTCTTCTAGAAGTTAATACCCAGGGAATTTTGTTTTCTAGCAGAAATGGTCTTTTGGGCAGCCTTTGCTTCCTTCAGAGTTGCAGAAGAGCAGTGCACTTTCCTAAAGGAATTCACTCAGCAGAACACACTCTCAGAGCAGAAGACTTTGTAAAGGACCAGGATAGTGTAGTAGTTGCCTCAAGTCTGCCCTGTGGTGGTAAAGTACTTACAAGTTTTTGCAACCTCTGCGCTGGTTTACCTCACCATAAGTCTGAAGATGTAAACTCATACATGCAATCTGTAGTCCTCCGTTCCAGGTGTCTTCCTGTGAGTTCCACAGGTGTTACCTTTTTGCTCCAGACATCCCACACAAACAATTGATTTCCCCCAAAGTAAATTGTGTAGCTTGTCAGGAAGGACTATGTATGTTTTCCTTAAGTGTTTTTCTCCCATTGCTGAAACATTCAGATTTTCTAATCTTCTCTGCAATGAGCAGTGATGGGAGACAGGTTTTTTTCTGTGGCAGGCTGCACCCACCTGAATTCCCTTTGCAACAGGAATGTTTGAGGCAGCAGTGCCTCCCTGTCATTCACAGGATCCTGGAGACTTCGGTGCTTTTGGTCATCTCAGATAAAGCAGAATGCTCCTGCAGCTTTTCTCTTTGGAATTAAATTTGACTCTCCTTTGCCTTTTGGTTGGTGGAATAGCTGGGAACCTTTTTCAAAAGGGGTTTATTTAGGGCATCTATTGTAGCCCAAACTCTTGGTGTTGCACCTCAGAGGAGGTGAAGAAACATACATGGTTTGCCTGGTTTTTTTTTTCATATGGAACCCATAAGAGAGGGAGGAAAGAAGGAGCCATCACTGATTGTTCAGGATAGATATTTTTTTCTCTTCCTTCTTTCTGGCTGGTGTGAGTAGTATGGATTTTTTCCTGGTAAATGGTGTTTTGGACTGAGTATACAAAGACTCATAGCTTCATGAGAGTAATTGTGAAAGGGTGGCAGAAAGTCCAGTGGAAAAAAAAGATTTAAATGAGGGCTTTCTGGCTGATAAGATTCATTTAAATCAGACAATTCAATGGTATAGGAAAATTACAGCCCTTCTTATGGTGGTCTGCCTACCAAATTAACATCCAAAGCAGTGAGTTACAGCTGCAACATTTAAACACAGTTGTGGTTAAACTTGCAACATGATTTTACCCAGCCCAGGGAGAACAGCTACCAGAAAAAAAAAGATTAAAATGAGTTGTATTGTTACAGCCTTAAAACAGCAATGGTAGCTTTTGTAGGCAAGGTTTGTTGCCCACTGTAAGACTCACATCCAGCTCCAGAGTGATAATAGGGATGAAGTGTCATAAATCAGGGAGCATGTAATAAGGTGCCCTTCTCTTTGCGTCTTTCTGGTGACCCACAAAGCCAGGATTTAAACCTGTTTTGTACAAGAACCCTATGCAACAGCTTTGCTACATCACTAGCAATTACTTGAGTTTTATTTTACTACTTGTCTTTGTGAGAACTTTAAACCTAAACTTAAACTTAATCCTTTGCAGGGGATAATTATAATATCTCAGAATCCTTACTATACTAGTTGCATTTTGACCCAAAGAAACTTTAGGATGTTTTTCACCATTACAGAATTTGAAATACAAAAGATAATTCTGTAAAAGTCTTGTCAGAGTCCATCAAACTCCAGAGCAATAGGAGTACCTTAAGGGAATGAATTATTTGGGTAACTGGAAACCAGACTACCAGATCTGTTTGCTGTTGAGGTCATTGCTTTGGCTAGTCATCTTTTCAGGCTTGGTGAAGCAATGAGGAAGTAGCAGCAGAACCAGAAGGCTCTTGTCAGATTTTAAGTAAGGAACACTTAATTTCATAAACATGTCTTCTGAAAATTCTCTCTCTGCCTCATTGTTCCTATTTTCAATCTATAATGTCCTGGTGTTGTTTACTTTTCATATATTGTCATAGATCTAAAGTGTGTTTCAGAAGAGGAATAGCAAGTGGTTGGACAGTGAAAAATATGTCACAAAATCTGGTAATTAGGTAGTTATTCTTTTCTCAACCCACTGTGCTCCCAGCGGGATTTTTCTGACTTCCAATGCACAGTCCCTCCTCAGTAGCAAATGGTTGATGACAGATAAAGGTAATACCTCAGAGACAGCTTTGCAGATAAAAACCGGAATATTGGAGTAAGTCTCTGGCACTACTTTTGTACTGTACTGACTTTGAAGCCTCTTTGCAAGAGCCTGGAAGCGATACCTGAGGGAAGAATGGCACAGATGTTCTGTCCAAGAGCACTGCTCAGCCAGTGGATGTGCTCACAGCTTAATGGCACAGTGGGACAGAGGTTCAGAGCTAATGGGAAGCTGATGTATGGCTGATTTGCCCTTGAGGGGCAGTCCCAATTCCTGGATATGACCTGTGGCTTCCATTATTTGGTCCCCTTTGATTGCAGAGAGGCAGTTTCCAGCAGGATTTTGCAGTCACATCAGGGTCAGGAGGGGTGAGCAGCGTGATTATTATGGGCTTTGGGAGTCCAGATGCGTTAAACAAGCTTCTAATTTCTTGGAGAGACTTCCCCTGGAAAAGAGGAGAGGATTTGTGACCCAAGTGTGCCTGACAGGAAGGATGGGATCCTGCTGGAAAGATGTGCTGTCACAGCTGACAAGCTGCTCATCCTTCCAGCGCATGCTGCTTCACTTACCGTGTCTGCATGTCCTTGGAGGCAGCCTGACCCAGCTCCTGGCAGGGACCCCAAAGCTGAGCAGGGAGAGAAATTCACACAGAGCGAGAAACGATGTCACGTTATGCTGCTTGTTAGGATAAAAACCCCATAGAATTTGCTATCAGTGAGCTGAAATCTAAACAGCCTAAATGGTCCTAATCGTTAGAGAGGTTAGGGAAGTTTGCCAGAGCGTGGAAAGCATAACAACTGCATTTAATAACAATCAAGCTACTCTTATAAATATTTGCATGTGCTGCTTCAAAGCCTACTACACGGTCATTCATGTACTGCAGTTAGAAAGATGAGGAGGGGAAAAAAAAAAGAGAGCGAGAAGAAAAGGGCACTCCGTGTTTTGTAGCTGCCATAATAAAGAATGGGCAAAGCACCAGAAAGAAAAGAAAAAGGAAAAGAAACCCTCCAAAGTTTAATAAACACAAAAGGGAATAAAAATAAATCTTTGGAGCATTTATTACAAGCCCTTGATGGAAGGTTAGATTGAAGCTCTCAGCGTTTCCAGTGTGGGTGTATGTGTGAAGGCGGCCTGTCTGGCCTCTTCCAACGAGAAAAGAAAAGTTGTTTACATTTCCTAACTTGGGCTGTGTATGTAATTGATTTCTTTTTGTTTCAATAGCAGAAATGAAAATTCAGAGGGGAAAAAAAGCCTCATTTGGATACAATTGAATTTAGGTCTTTTTCCTCGCCAGAACGAAAGCCCAACTCTCAGAAGAGCTGTGTCAAACAGAGTGTTTTGTTTCTCCTGAAATGTCAGTACATGCAGTACTTGTGAGGAAAGCTGTGGAAATGCAAGGCTTAGTTCATCAAACACAACTGCGCAAGGCAGAAGTGTCAGCCTTTTATGCAGGTTATTCCTGATTTGGGGAATCTCTTCAGCACGAAACAAACTTTCTATCCCTGCTTTCAGTTTCAGGGTGCTTGACTTCATCCTGCTCTCCTCCCAGGCGCTCCTGGGGGCCTGTTTGGATGGTTGGTCAGAGAATTTGTTCAGTCTCTCCCACTGACAGTGTTCCAGCCTGGAGCAATACTGAAGATTGTGTTGGAATAGGTCTCTTTCACCCCTCCCATTGGTGCTTTTCTGCTTGGTCAGAGCAGGGCTGCTTTCTGTCCAGGTTGCTGGCACAGGAGCCTGGAGGATGCTGGACATTGAACAAAGCCAGTAAGAGGCACAGAAACCACAGTGTCCTTATGCACTTAATCACATACCAGAGTACATTTCAACCTGGCAGTTCAGACTGTCCTGTGTAAAGCAGCTGATGGAGTTTCAGCTTGTTCAGGGCAGAAAAAAAGAACAAAGAGAAAAAGGGTGAACTTGTGATGCTTGGTATTTAGCAGTCTAGAGAAGGAGGATGGATGCTGCCTTCACCTTCTCCAACTGTGTTGTGTAACTCTTGTCTCAACTGTGATGATTGTGATTGTGATTATTACAGCTGGAAGTCTTCAGGTTTATTTGAGGGTTGATTTAATGAGTAATTTAAAAATGATAAAAATGGAACCTTTCATTGCGTTTACTATTCTCTCTCCCACCAAAACAAAAGAAATCTGTGTTTTCCTAGCTACAGGAAACATATTGATTTAATTCCACTCATTAATGATGATAGTTCAAAGGATACTTCAGGAGTCTAGTCTGCAGCAGGGTAACTGTGTTTGCAGACTAGCTTGGTCAGAGTCATCCTGGCGTCTGCTGGAGTCATGGGGCCAAAAGCAGAGGGGAGTGCAGAGGCATCCAACTGAGTCTGAATTGATACAACTGTCAGGTTAAGGTGGAGTTGCAAAGAGAGATAAATTGCAGCATCTGAGATCACTTAAAGGCTAATCCAAAACCTTGTAGACTCCATAGGGTTCTTACCATTCCTTTAAAGAGAGTTGCAAGTCTCATTTCTCAGTCTTAATGTAGATTAATTTTCAAATAAACCCCAATTCTGCAGTCAGGCATTCCTTCTTTTTTTCATCTGTCCATGAATAATGCCTTTTCTTCAGCTGACTTCCTGTGGATACTGTCATGAATGATAGAGTGAAGAAATCAAATTTATAATGTGGATTTTTGCATATAAAGATGTAAAACTATCTCATAAGAGAGAGGAAACTTTTGTAAGACAAGAATTCCTTCTTACTCATGGAGGGTGTCCCATGCCTGCCTTCCAGTGGAAGGTAAATACTTGTTTGCTAGCATAAAAACAGGCACACTGAAAGAGTATTCATTCTCTGTCTTCCTTATGTATGAAAGGGAGAAAAAATGTAAATGCAGGAATGGCTCAGGAATATCCACTCAGATACATATTCAGAGATTTGTAGTATACAGTATCTAAAATAAAGAAACTGGAAAGAAGGCCTACAAATATAGCATGAGAAAGTTCTAGGAATAAGAAGCTAAATATAAACCAAACTGACAGTTAAATAGGACTTTTCAATCTAAAATAAAGTCAGGATGGACAGGGTTTGTCTGTGCCAGGGCAAGTGAATGGCTGCTAGTTTGGCTTGTCCACAGTGAGCAAAATGGTAGGTTGATGCCTCAAACAAATGACAGGGAAGGACAACTTACAACTCATCCTGGAAGCATCAATCTTATATGTACATATTATTATGCCAAATTATATTCCTAGTAGGATTAGGTTTGGCTGAAGAACAAGTAGTAGTCTCGGAGTTTCCTACAGCAGGAAAAATAAATTGAAGATGTTATTTCTCTTTTAAAGGAGGATGTAATCTCTGAACCAAGCAGCTTTTATAAGAATTGTACCAAGATCATTGTACATGTACCAAGATCAAGATCATAGGTGCTATACAGTTAAGCTTTTCTCAGAAGCCCTTCATTTGGCATTTTGAGAGACTCTAGCACTGCTGTGCTGCTGATGGGAGAGAGGAGCAGCTTTGGTGTAGGAGTAATTTGCATCTGTTTGCCTTTGAGTTCTCACTGGGAGATTGTAGCAGTTTCCTGTACAATGAGCATGGTAGCCAAGAATAGTGATTGTGATGCCTGGGGGGTTGTTTTCAAGCACTGCAGATGTGAAAATCTGAGAACCTTTTTTTTTTGTTTCTTTAATTAAATGGAATCATAAGGAAGTCTGGAGCTCCCTGTTCATATTTGTACCTGTTTGATCATACTGAGGGTCTACTTTGGGAAGTACTCTTTCAGAGGATTTTTTGAAGTGTTTTGAGAACTTGTCATCTCTTAGTTACAATGCATCTACAGTTGAGGCTGAGATTATTTCTTTATCATCAAAGATCTCCTCATAGCTACATTTATTAAGTAGTCAGTTTGAACTTACTCAAAGAGCTACAACAAGTGGGTTATTAAATGTGTAACTCTGAGAACACCTGTGCTTCTTCAGCTGAAAATGCCCCCCTAGCCCCCAAATACAATTTTCCTGTCTTTTTTTTTTTTTACTTATCCACTTCAGTTTTCACTCTGTAAGAGAAGAAGAAACTGTTCCCTCTATTTGAACAGACATTTTTATCAAGCCTTAAAGTAATTTCATCTCCTCTCTGAGGAGTGAAAGCTTGTCTCCTTCCTCTCTCTTCCCCTGTCTCCTCTCTGAGGAGTCTGAGAGTTAGACAGGAGTGCTACAAGCAAATTTCTCCTGGTAGTGCTGCTCTGGACAGTGTGGAATGGCCTCAGATGATGACTGAACCCCTTAGGGTTACCTGGTTTGTGCAAAAGTGCCTTGCTGCTTACCCTTAGTCAGGGTTTACCACTGGGATGGAAAAACATTGTTTTGAAACCTAAACTGAGATGTCTACCGCTGTTTTTGAAGACTTGAGTCCATTTTTCTGGTTTGTTTTTGTTTTTTGCTTTTCCCCAATATATAGTAAGGGGTGGTTATGTTTATGGCTTTTACTGCTTCCAAGTGGTCAAAATTCATGTAATCCTGTTTATAGTGTCTACTTGTGCTTCCCATTTGTTTTTCCTTCCTCTTCTCTTCCAGGCTTCATCACTATAATCAGAATGACTATTTAGTTCCAAAAATATCCTTTAATAACCAGGTATAGAATAAAATCTGAAACTGGCTAATCCACGCTCCATAATCTGGGGGAAGTGGGTTTCAGAGAACATATAGATCAGATGAGCTGCTGTTATTTGTTGCCTTAGCAGATCCCTGTGAACTCTCTGCAAGCCCAAAGGTTTTTACCATACACCAACTGCTATGACTTTTTCTCAGTTCATAAGTATTCAGGATTTTCCACCAGTAGGTTGAAAGAGGGGAGGTTTAAATGCATGACCTGAAATAGAGTTGAAAGTAGTTGTTTATCTCTATGGATATGGCAGTAATATAAAAAACACGTGGGGTTGATTTCCTTAATTTTTATTAAATTGTTAATAGCACTAAATTGATCATTGGAAGCTGAACCGTGTATTTCCCTGACCGAGGGAAATACTGTTTTTGATTTAAATGTTTGAAGGAACGACATATTTTATCATCAAGGACAGTGATGAAATCCCCCTGCTCTGTTGCAGACGCCATCCCGCCGAGCTATTACAGCCTTTACTTCCGAATCGTCAGGTTCGACGTCTCGGCCATGGAGAAGAACGCCTCCAACCTGGTGAAGGCTGAGTTCAGGGTCTTCCGCCTGCAGAACTCCAAGGCCCGCGTCTCGGAGCAGCGGATAGAGCTGTACCAGGTATGGGGGCACCTCACACACCTCACCTTGCTGCTGCTCACCCATCCAGCAGGCTGGGGAGAAGCAGTTGAGTCCCCTCTCTCCAAAGCAGCCTCTTATTTCAGTGCCTTCCCTAGAAAGGTCTTCACTCAAAAATCATACAAAGCTGAAATGTGCGAACTTTTTCTAGCAGCTGAGTCTCAGGAGTCCAGAGTTTTGAGCCAGCAGTGTGCCCAGGTGGCCAAGAGGGCCACTGGCATCCTGGCTAGTATCAGCAATAGTCTGGCAGCAGGACTAGGGCAGTGATTTTCCCTCTACTTAGCCCTGGTGAGGCTGCATCTCAAATCCTGTGTCCAGTTTTGGGCCCCTCACTGCAAGGAAGACATTGAGGGGCTGGAGCATGTCCAGAGACAAGGCAACAAAAATGGGCAAGGGTTTAGATAGGGAGCCCTATGAGGAGCAGGTGAGGGAGCAGGGGGTGTTTAGCCTGGGGAAAAAGAGACTCGGTGACCTTACCACTCTACAACTCCCTGAAAGGAGGGTGTAGCCAGATGGGGGTTGGCCTCTCCTCCTGTGCAACCAGCAACAGGATAAGAGGAAATGGTCTCAAGCTGCAGCATNTTGGGCCCCTCACTGCAAGGAAGACATTGAGGGGCTGGAGCATGTCCAGAGACAAGGCAACAAAAATGGGCAAGGGTTTAGATAGGGAGCCCTATGAGGAGCAGGTGAGGGAGCAGGGGGTGTTTAGCCTGGGGAAAAAGAGACTCGGTGACCTTACCACTCTACAACTCCCTGAAAGGAGGGTGTAGCCAGATGGGGGTTGGCCTCTCCTCCTGTGCAACCAGCAACAGGATAAGAGGAAATGGTCTCAAGCTGCAGCATGGGAGGTTCAGGTTGGGCATCAGGAAGAATTCCTTCACTGAAAGTGAAAGTATTGGAACAGGCTGCCCAGGGAAGTGGTAGACTCACCATCCCTGGAAGAGTTCAAGAAATGACTGGATATGGCACTTAGTGCCATGGTCCAGTTGACATGGTGATGTTTGGTCAAAGGTTGGACTCTGTGATATTGGAGGTCTTTTCCAACCTTAGTGATTCTGTGATTTTATGTTTCACAGCATATTAAAAAAGGTGAGAGAACAAGACATCAAAAACACCTAACCTGAACTGTAGTTCATGTAGAGGTCAAATTCCTCTCTCTGGCCCATCTTCAGGAGAAGCTTGTGAAGCTTTCCTTGTAGAAATGGTATTAATAACTGAATTGCAAAACTTAGCAGTTTGAAACCTGGCTTCTGTATAGTAGGCCAGGGATTGAGGCAAGGGAGTGGACAATTCAGTGGTTGTGGAGTGAGTAAGAAAATGGCCCATGACTCTTTCGCTCCTGAGTGTTGACAAGATTTATGTAATTTAATCTTTAAGGACTTTAGAGCCTTTAACCTCACTTAACATGGAGTCTGTGCATTTGTGCAAGTACTGTCAAGAGCATATTTCATTTAAAGCATAGTTCACTTCACTGAGAAACACAGCAACTAAAAGGGGCCCAGCTCCCAACAGTTTTATACTGAGAAAAACTCATGGTTATTCCAGCAGCATGTTCGGCTGAAAACCATGATGAATAGGATACCACCTTGTAAAAGGGTACAGAGCCCCTCTTTAGCTCTGTTCTGTCTGCATCAGCTGTGCTTGGGCACTGTCCTGGGCTGGCAGCACTGTAGAGTCCAGCTCGGATCCAGTGGGTGCAAACTTAAGTGAGTCTTCTCCCTCACTTTGAATGTTCACGTTTTCCTCCCTGGTCTGGTAAAGTGGAAGCCAAACTTGGAGCAGAGAGAGGGGGCAGTTTGGGTTCACATGCTCACTGAGTGACAGTAAAAGCCAGTCATAAAGGCTGACAGCAGGAAAAGTGCTTTGGTCTCTTTAGATGTTGTTTAAACATAGGAAAACTTAATTACCATTTAAATGTGGTTCAGGTCCACAGGTGATCACTGAGGGCTGCAACCTGACTGCCTTCCTTTCCAAGAATAGGATGGCAGTTATTTGTTGAAAGGGAAACCAGGAATGTCTGTTGGGAGTCACTGGTGTTACCTGTATAGAACAGCCATCCCAGAGAAATACACTATGAGTCCCGGTGATGCTGCCACAGCAGCCTGCTGAAACAGTTGTATATTCTGGCTTGACCTCACTGTTCAGACATCCTAAACGGAGTTGATGGCATCTCTGGGCTTTCTGTTGTTCTACTTTTGAGAGCTGTTAGTCAGCCACCTGAAAAGAATACAGCTGTGGTTGCCTGAGCTCAGTTCATTGCCTTTCCGTGTTTGAGGAACATGGGACACAAAGAGTTCAGCAGAGGTATGGAAGAAAGGGCCTTTGCTTGGCTGGGATTTTGCCTTGTGATGAGAAACAGCTGGGGCTTACTTGAAAGAGCCTGACTCCAGCAAGGCTGTGCCCATGGAAATGACTGACACCTGCATCCAGGGCAGGTACTTGGGTCCCCGGGTAAATATATGGCTGGTGAGTAAGGCAATTTCTTTTTTAGGCTGGGTGGAGCATACTAAGTGAAGTGTTAGGTGAGTAATGAGTGCAGGTTATTGTAGGATTAGATCTTTTCTCCACCAAGTAACAGGCAAGCCAAAGGCAGCATGCCCTGTGTGTTTGTGCCAGGCATATTTTAGGCATGTTACTTTGTTCCTTTGCTTGTAGAGAGGCAAGCTGTCTCTGGAGCATTTCCCTTTGGTCTTGTTTATTTCTTGCAGTCTTGTATGCAGCTCTTCCTAAAACCTTGTACAGGGGTATTACGGCTCTGTGGTGGGCACTCTGAACTGCATGGGTTCCTTGGCAGCAGCTCTTCTGTAGGACCATGACAGGCCCTAAATGTTGCTGCAATTGGTCTCTGTTGCAGCACGTGAGGATGCAGTGTTTGACAGGAAAAGCAAAAGCAGGGAGAAACTGGAGACAAGGGGCCCAAGATGCTTTTGGGTCCATTTCAACTTGAGATGTTCTATGATTCTATGGTGTATTGTAGAACAGTGCTATAGAAAGCATTCTGAAACTTACTGTATGAATTCTAGAGATTAGAAAGAAGAAAATCTATGCAGATGAAGGTGAAGAAGGATGGGTAGGAGGCATTGGTGCCACGGTGGTGCTGGAGGAGGTTCAGGGCTGTGTGTTGATGTATTCAGAATGCAGATAAAGTTTTCTAGTGGTGAACATGGTACAAACACGGGAGGTAAAAGGGGAGAGTGAGGAAGATCCTGCTTTCAGTGGAAGTGGGAGAGGCAAGTATCTGCTGTAAGGAGTGAAGACTCAGTCAGATATCTGATTCCAGCATGAAAAGCCATGCACAGAGAGTGAGCCTTGCAGAGGTGATTGCTGGTGGAGTTGGCATGAGCAGCTGCCACTCCTCCTCTGTGCATGAGCTTTGCTTCCTGTCTTGTGACATACATGCTGGGCTTGCCAGGGCTGTTGTGCCCAGAAGGAACAGTGTGGTTTTTCATCTTGCATAAGCAACATTTAATTATTAGGGGGTTTTTTCTCCTCCAACCAAGTCTCAGATTGCCTAGTGTTTTGCTTTGTTGTGGAGTTCTTCTTGATGAGGGTTTTTGAAATTCCTCTCATACCTGCAGTTTCAAGGAATGGTTGTTCCTTTGTCCCCTTGTCTTTCTCAGTCAAGCAGGAGGCAAGGGGCAGAATTCTTCTGGAGAGAATCAGAGCTCTCTTGCTGTTCAGTGAGACAGTGGCTGTCCCTGAGTATGTGCACATCTCCTAACTGCCCTCCAAGAGCTTTCTGATTTAGTCCAGTGGCAGTTCAGTAGTAGCACATGTACCGCTGGTGCAGAAGGGACAATGTTACTCTAGAGGACTATTTTAGGAACAGCTAGAGACAGATGTGCAGGGTAAATTGAAAAAATAAGCAAGCAGAATATAAATATTTTGTTTCTCTGCCTGATTTTTTCTTTGTGTGGTCCTCTGACCTTACAGATCTACCCCTTAAAATGAAAGAAGAAATGCAAAACTGCACCTTTTCAGCTAAGCTTTCCTCAGGCTGTACTTGGCTCCCTTTTCCAAACCACATCAGAAAGGGACTTTGTGTTTTCCTACAGCCCGTGTTTGCACTGACTCTGGGAAGGCAGACTGGGACTGCTTGGCATGGTGAGCCAGGGCTGTGGCCCCTTGTTCCCGGCCCCTGTCTCAGCAGCAGCAGGACCCTGTTCCCACCTCAGAGGCTGAGTTGGAGCAGAGAGCACCCCATTGCATTTATGCTGGGAGTGAGTGGTTATGAGTCTGTTTGCCAGGTTTTCTGCCATCCGGATTTCTCCAGGCAGTGAGTCCCAGAGATTCATTCTCATGAAGGTGCCCTGGGTGCATCCACAAAGCCAATGGGCAAGTAGTAATCCCTGTGTGGAGAAAATGTCTGTTTTCACCCAGCATACTTCTCTTGGTATTTAAGGATTAGTCAGTCACATCGGTGTGTTCCTACACAGATGGGAAGTGCAGTGCACATACTAAGTAGTCTTAGGATGGAAAATAATAAAACTCACAGAAGTAGGAATTAAGTTACTTTTATAAGGCTGGTATAAAAGCTTCTTTCTCTTCTTGGCTCTGGTTAAGTGAAGCCACAGAGAATTAAATTCTTTAAAGGCACTATCTTTTCTATTGTTTCTCCTGCCCGAAAGGGAGGCTTAATCTGGTGGTTATGCTGCTGATCATCAGCACGTTGGAGAGGGGGAAGCCGGAGGGAAGGAAGGAAGCGGCGTGACCTCGGACAAGGCGCGCTTCTCCCGTCCTTCCACCGCGCCACGCTCGCTCAATGTGCTTCCCAACGTGCACCAAGACTTCAGAAAATATTAAGAGGATAAAGTGCTTTTGGGGAAGGGAGGAGGAATAATATTAAATAAACAAGTTTTAGCATCCTCCGGTGGCCCTTGCTATGTTTTTAAAGATTTATGCCAAATGCAGGCTTTATTGGAATTTGATCAGATAAAGCTCAGTTGTTATGGGAATGTCTTTGTTCATCAGTTTTCTTGCCTGCTTTGAAGACTTCATCACATCTTTCTTTTATTAAGGTGCTTCTGTATTTATGAATAAAGTCCCCGCACCCTTAAAAAAAACCCTTGTCTTTTATGAATAAGCATTCCAAAAAATAAATAGGCACCACTGCAAAGCAGAACTAGTGGAATCCCTTACAGGGTGAAAAGACATCCTTCAGAGAGTGCTGTGGTATTGGGTTTAAGGTATTTTTATTACGTACAGGCAGTCAAACAGTAACAAGTAATAATTACTTCCTATGGAAGTGGTGCCATGTTTTGTTAGCACATCATAAAGCATCACAAAAAATGCAGCTGAAGCACTGTGTTTTACTGTCACTGTTATCTGAGGCTGCTGTGGGTGGGGGTCCCTGAGAGGCTATGGATGGGAGGGACTTCCCACAGGACCAAGGGTTGGGGCAAGTGAACAGTTCCAGGTTAAAGCTGGAGGGGACACATCAGATTGCAGTGAAGGATTTGAAGCAAACAGTAGCAGACCTTTGGTCTTTCCATGTTGGGGAGGGCCCAGTCCATGCCAAGAGCTCCTGTGGAGCTTGCTCGGGGTCTAGGAAGAAGTGTCTGTCCTTTAGGCAGTGGTAACCCCTGCTTCTTCCAGGGCCTCTCTCCCTGTTTGGAGGTATGGGGAGGAAGATGCTGTGGAACATATTACCCCATTATGAGTCACATTTAAATTTAAACCACAGTCGGTTGTTCAAATACTTTCAGTTCAGACAGTGTTTTGTCTTGTTTTTCAGTTGGGGAATACGTTTAGAGTGAGCTACTATAGATTTGGGCCAAATCTCCGCGGTGCAAATCTGAGGCAATTTACACTGACTGCAACAGAGGTCCTTCCGGCTGATCTCTGTATAATCAGAAGCAGAGGGGTCTTGCTCTCTTTTCTTGCCAAAAAGTGCCGTCTCTAATGCCATGGAAGAAAATACCATGAGCAGGGTTTGTGGCTGAGAGCTGGCACACGATGTCTGTGTTACAGATATCACCTGGGGCACTTGGTTATAATTGACTGCCATCGCTGTGACCCACATCTAAAGTAGTGCTTTTGGATCTTGCAATGTATGTATTGCTGTCCTGAAAGCAGGCTCTTGCATTCTGAAGGGTTACAAGGTTATGTTGAATGGCAAATGTACAGTGTTCTTTGAAGTGCCAAACCCTGTATAAAGCATGGATATAGTAACTATCTACTCTATCAAACTCCTTCTCTTTCCTCCAGCAACTGCTCAGGACCAGAGGAAGTTAACTTGCCGTATATTTCAGTTGAATTGGTGTTTTCTCCTCATTCCAAAATTCCTTTTTCTGCTTCCAAATACTGTATGCCCTACCAAAATATGTCAGTATATTGGAGACCGTGTCTGGAGCACCTTCAGCAAATACTCTGAGCATAAAGGGAAGTATTTATGGCTGTATCATCTTCAGTGTAATCTGAGAGCGTATCTCGGATGCAGCCACCTCTTGCCAGGAATAGAGCAGTTACTGAAGACAGCTTGAAGAAATACATAATATCCCCATCAGCTCCTGGCAAGGGCCAGTGCATGCTTCCCAGCTGGACACTGCCACATGTAGGAATGTGGGCTATGGATGGATGTGTTGCCATTTGTGGTGCCTGCACATTATTGGAGGTGTGGGAATGCAGACCATGGGTCGGAAAACAACTGCTAGGTTTGGGGTTCCTGCTCTTTGGGCTAGGGTTTGTTGGGGGTAGCCAAGCCTGCGTTGTGCTGGGACATGAGCAAGTTTGAACCAAGCAGCTCAGTGTGGCAGTTACTGGGCTGAGGAACATCAAGTTGGCTTGAGGGCAGCGTGCTAGAGAGGCAAGGGTTGTGTTCCTGTTCTGGGAAGGTGTAGGAAACAATGTGAAGCTTTGTTGGAGAGAAGTCTATGTGAAGAAGAATAAATGATGGGAGAAAGTGGGGGAGGATGGGAGTGGTTTGGGTGGAAACCTGTGGGTGGTGGGAAGAGAAAACCACAAGGAGAACTGTGAGTTATAGGGAACAATGCAGGCAAGAGGAAGGGAAGAAAGAGGAGGGACTCGTGGAAGAAGACAACATCTTGGAGGAAGTACTATGTCCAAATATTCATTTAGCCAAGAAAGCTGCATGCCAAAATGTTGTAGTAAAATGTACATGAAGATGAGATATTACTGTCAGGGACAGGACTGAGGAAGAGAAATGGGCTTAGCAGACCTGTGCTTGAAGGGGAGATGAACACAGGAGTACCCTGCAGGATCTGGGAGATTTGGCTAGCAGGCAGGAGAACCCACTCTGTTTCTGTTGACTTTGGCTCCTCTTTGTTGATATTTTAATAAAACATAATGTGCCTTTGGCAAGTTAAAGCTAAATGCTAGATAAGTTTACGGGATTTTTTTGTTTTGCTTCATTTTATATGAAATCTTTCTTTGGAGCTATCTTAAAATCTCCCAAATGGCAGGAAATTGCCCTCAATATTTCAGAATCTTCCAGGAGAAGGACCCCAGACCCTCCGTTCTTGTTTATTGCTTATACAATGCAGAGTCTTCCTGCCTGCTTGAGCATAAATCAGGCTGCATGGCCTCGGGGCTCTGTCCCCAACTTACACTGCACATGTATCTTCACTGTCAGGAGGAAGGCCCTGCTTGGGGAGCAAATGGAGAGGAAATCCCTTCCCAGGATCTGTTCTCTTCCCAGAGCTCATCCCCTCGCAGCAGGGTGATGCAATGAGTCAGTCACAGTGATTTCATGACATACTTGACTTCCCCTCCCTTTCTGACCTGCTTGAGTGCTCATCTCTGTACCCCCCTCACCCTTCACCTTCTTTTACCTTTAAGTGAGCATCAGCCAACACTGTAAGAGAATCCTGCTGCAGCTGTAGCCCATCCAGATATAAAAGAGGTTGGGTTATGTGTGCAATATGTTCTTTTTATTTGCAAGTTTGCATGAAGAACGTGTCTGGCAAGTTCTGAGCAGATGGATCAGAGAGCTATGGGTTTTTTACAAACCTTGGCAAGTACTCCATACCTTTCTTTGTATTTTGGCAGGAACTCTGCATCTCATATACTAGTCTCTAAAGATTCTGCCCTCAGTTTGAGCCTGATTCGGAGACCATTGCAAGTAATGGAAAGACTTCATTGATAAGCAGGGGGACTGTAAAGCCCTTTTAACTCCATAGCACTGAAGGCAGAGTCTGAATTAATCCTTTGCAGGAGTGGCTACAAGAAGAGCTTGAAAACTCGCACTGACAATTTTTTTAAAAATACACAGCCAGTCTCTTGCTCTTAGAAGCAGCTAAGATTTTGATAGCCAGTAGGTTCCCAATTATCTGGCAAAAAGTACTATATGGAAGCTTTGCACTTTGCACCATATGTTTTCACATGTAATGAGTAAGAAACTGGAGAGGTTTGCAGCAGAATCAAGGATTTGCTTTTCCTCATGTCCAAGATAGGATCAAAGGCCTCAGATTTAACCAGGGAATGAGAAAGGATTGATAATTAGCATGGTCATTTTTTAACTTGAAGTTTCAGAAAGAGCTGGCTGAAGTCCCTGAGAGCTGTCTGAGGAGACCTTTGAGGTCTGGAAGCAGGCAGTGAGTGAATCTTTCAGTAGGGTGAATAGTATGTAGGAATTTGGAAACGCCAAGCAGCTGCATATGCACACCTTGGGAATCTGGTCATTCCAGTGTGGAGAGTTAGACTGGAGTTGCCTTTAGTTTCTTCTAGCTCAGAAAAGGTATTCCTAAAAGTTAGTTTTCAGCCATACTGTGCATAGCTGAACTTATCTCTGCTCTCCTGTTAACCAGCATATGCACATCATTTACCACTGGGTCTCATTGTTTGGGCTTATTTACTTTGAGCTTACAAGTACATGTCAGGTTATTTCCATTATTTTTAAAAGGGCTGTGAAGTTCCAATGGAAATCATGGATAATGGCTGATAAGTAAGAGAAAGAGTCGTAAGCCTGCCAAGATGTTGTAATACACAAGAACATCACAGGAGTCTGAAATGAGAGAGAAGGGAAGGAAGGAAGGAAGTTATCAGGGGGCCAACAGCATCTGGAGGGAGGAGATCAGACAGTCCAGAATGAATGGAGAGCAAAGACAGATTAATAGCAGGTTTTCACAAGATAATGCCATATTTACTGCTGTTTAGTGACTGCAGAACCCACACTGCCTGACAGCAGTGACCATTTCAAGCTCCAAGGCAATGCAGGAAACAGGATAGATATTTTTAAGTGGCCATATGCTCTTATTACTATGTTTGGAAAGTTCATCAACTTGTTTTAAGAAACTGTAAGTCACCAAAAATATTTCCTAAGAGTTGGTGACCATAATTTGGAAACCCAACTCTAAAATGCTGGTTTTCTTGGCTGCAGCAGATCTATGTCATTGATGCATCAGCCTGTGTATCATCACTGCTGAACCACATTCAGTTTCTTGTTTGTTTGCTTGCTGAGGAGGTGGTGAATTTATTAGCCAAAACTATTCCACTGTAAATTATACTTAATTGTAATTTTCCCATTCTTCTGCATCTGATTGTGGTGAAAATAGAAGACTAGAAGTAGTTATTGGCCAGAATACCAAATCTGAAATGAACTAAGCAAGTTGCTGTTCTGGAGCTCTAGTTATTTGAAAGAACCAGTATCTCTTCATGTCAGATTTTTTCCTTTTAGCTGTGTAATGAGTCATGAAGACAGGCTGTTCTGGCATCTGCTGTCAGTGGTTATTGTCTAGAATACATACACTAACGTGTTGATTCAGTTATCCCCTGCTTCAGCTGCCTAAATACATGAGCGGGGGAGTAGGCAAAGGAAACTTTGAGCAAAATAATTATGTTTCTTTTAACAGAGTCTTCGGGTTAGGAGGTTTTTTTGGTTTTGTTTTTGAACCAGTTTAATTACACTGCCACTGAGTGCTGCTGCTCTGCTCATGTCAGCTTCTGGTATGCCCCATTCTTTAAAGAAGTCGTGCTTCTGCTAATTTTACAAGCATTCTGCTTTGTTTGTTATCATGAATTATGTAGTGTTCGCAGTGTACTTTACAGTTTATAAAATACAGACGAAGATAATCCTTATCCTTATTTTTATACTCAGAACTGGGTGATAGTTCCTTGAGGGTATAAACATGTGTGGATATAAATAAACAGTTTCATCCTCCAGCATTTTAATGAAGATTTCAGCTACTTGATACTTAATTTTTTTAAAAATATATCTGTTAATGCTTTCCAGTTAGTCTGAAAAATAAGTATAGCAACTGGCAGAAGTAATTTAGAAATCAGTATTTTCTGGAAACTCCTCATTCTTCTGAAACCAGTTTGTGACAAATCTAAGATTTTTCACTGCTGAATGCCCTGGTCATGGTGATTCGGGTTATGCTTTCAAGATAACATCATGGGTCAGCCTCCTCTGATGGGTGAAGAGGAGCACAGACAAGTCCCTGCCAGCTGAGCAGAGGTTCTCCCCCAGAAGACTGAGCAGAATGAAGAGTAGATTTCATCAGGATTTGTAAAATACCAGAAATCTGGCAGGCCTGATGAGGGTGGCATGTGAGTGCTGTCATCACCAAGATCCCCAGCTGGGCTTCCTAAACATATGGAGCTGTACAAACAAGGGCAATGCTTTGTTTGCATCTGGCTTCTTCATGAGCCATTTCCCTCAATTAACTGTATTATTCATTTATTCATGTGTTTGTTTCACCTTGATCTGCTGGCAGTAGCTGCATGTATGTGATGTTTAGAGACCCTTCACGGGTATTTGTAAGATCATTTTTTCCCCAGGTGTTTTCAAGAAGCCTCAGAATAGAAAAAAGTGTATGAGATGTAGGTTAGCAGTGGGCATAGAAAAAAGGAGGTAGAAGATAGTATACAAGACAGTGGTCAAGAGAAGATTAACAAGATTTTTGGTTGGTTGTTTTCCTGTGAAAGGGAGGAATCACATACACGAACAGGATAAAAAAAAACCTGAAATTGCTCTTAGAATTTAGAGCTTTGCTTCTGAATGAAAATCAGTCTGCATATTGGTCTAGAAATCTGGTGGATCACCTTTTGGTAGCACTTCTTCTGATTCAGCTCATCTCCACAGTGTGTGATCATATGCATATGTTCCCTGTGTAATCGTTTATTACAACAGTGCTGCATTATCACTCTGTGGGAAGCAAGAGCAAGTAAGCAGCTATCCCTGGACAGACATCCCCATGTCCAGAACCCAGGTTTGCTGGCTTTGAGCTTTGTCTGAGGTGTGTGTGAGGGTGTGACACATCCAAACGCCCGTACGTGCGCGGCTGTCGTGCATCACTGGCTGCTTGTGTTGGGATGTGTCCCTCCTCAGTGGGGGGGGGGCTGCCTCTGTGGAAACTCTGTCTCCTGCTCATGCAAATGATGGGATCTGTGTCCCTGCATGCAGTGGGTGATGCACAGGATTCCCCCACCGGAAAACCCGAGCCTTCCACGTCATGGCCCGTAGTCAGACCGAACTCTTCCTGCCTCTTCAAGAGGGAGTGTTTGGGTTAGGTGCCAGAAGGAAATAAGAAGGGATTAAAGGGGAAGTTTAACTCAGTTGACTTTCTCTTCTGTGGATTTTCTTTTCCCCCCGCTTGCCTTCTGTTAATATTTTTAGTGCACTGAAACCTTTTGCACAAAGGCTTTCATTTAGCTCCTGCAGGTACAAGCTGTGCAGCAGCAGCTCTGATAACGGTGTTTGATGTGGTTGTGATGGGTTGAGCATGAAGGTGAGGTGGTGTTTATAGGTGAGGCAAGGCAATGTTTATAGGTGAAGGTAATATCTCTTCTAAGACCAATCAGTGTGGTTGGAAGAAGTAGACAAGCTTTCAAGCACAAAAGCTGCAAGGCACAGAAAAGGCTTTTATTCTTTTTTGAAACAAAGTTAGTTGATCTAGTAGGAAGAAAGGATTGGAAACACTGAAAGAGAAGTTTTTCATTGAGGTTGTAGGCTTGAGGGTGTATTGGAAGAAAAAGGTATGTTACTGGTGGGGAAGGTTAAAACCAGAAATGTAGGGCAAAGTAAAAAGAAGCAAACCAAAGGGGGGAAATGGCAGAGAGAACCTAAAATGCTTATTTCGTGTAGTAATTTCTAGAATTCTCATTTGAAGAATATATTGTAGCTGTAAAAATTTCTGAGAGATTCCTACAAAAAGGCCCCTTTGTTTACCACCATATAGAGTGCAATGGCTTCAGTGTAGATGGAAATAGAACTCAGTGTAGAAAAAGAATCTTAATCAGATTACTTCGTGGGAGGAAGTGGACTCTGAGGATCCAGCCTAGGATTTTATCTTCCATTAGCTTTCCACACTTGCAACAATGTAAGAGAAAAATAAGGGAAAATGGAAATTGTGAGGATAGAAGATCATTCTTGCTTACAAGTCCTCAGGTTGTTAAGGTCATACATCACCCTAACACTGTAAAGATACTTAACCCAAGAGAAGGAGATTGAAGTTAATTTCACTATGTGTGACAACAGCCTTTTGCTAAAGAGCTGCCAGTGCCTGTTTAACCCATGGTGTCAATTGTGGAAATGATCTCATACTTTGTTTGTGACTTTGTACCTCATTCTTTATAATTTTCTTTCTGAACATGGTGGGTGGAGGCAACATGGAGAGAAACTTTACTTTCAGATATTGTAGGTACCATAGTATGGATAATATCCAGCTCTTTCAATCCACAGTATCCATCCTGTTCCACACTGCCATACAGTTCTGAAACCTGCCAGCACTTCTCTTGTCATTCAGCTCAACAGTGAGGATGGATTTTCCTTGTACCATTGGATACGTGCAGTGATGATTTCTTGTACTTTCCAAATGCCTTTCACTCCAGATACACACTGATAGCCCTTGACTCTGTCTTTTGGTAGCAATTGGGTTAAAGACTGGGATAAATACATTTATTTTTGATATCAAGGCACAGCTATGTCTTCAGAATATGTCTAAGACCAATTATAGTTAACATCAGGAGATTGCTTTTGGCACATTACTTACTTTTAGTCCTTATATCACTGCCAAAACTGAGGTATGCAGTTTCTGGAGTCTTTGGAAAGATATGACTGTGCAGAAAGGAAGAGAAATAAGCCAAGTTCTTGTGTCCTATTTGCCTCACACCCCCCACCCCAGCCCCAACACATCTTTGCAGAATGACAGCTGCATTACATCCTCAGAAACACTTGACCTGATAAAGACCAAAGGGAAGGCAAAGTTATATTTGTACTTCTCTGGGACTTTCCCAGCATTGATTACTGATTCTCTCATCCCTCTGGCACTTCTGAGCAATGGTAGTCCCCTTGCTGCTGCCAGATTCTCTGTAAACAGTTGTTCAGACACTTTGTTTGAAGGTTACCTCATAAAAAGGAGTCCCAGTGTTCGCTGTTTGTGTGCCCTTAGTTTCTACTGGGGAACTCTGCATCAACTACCAGGGGCCTTTAGTAATCATCTGGACTTGAACCAACATCTTCTCATGGCTTTTTGCTAAATGTGTTGATCAGAAAGAAGACAAAGTGCTTGTCTTGTTGCTGTTCTTTTCATAAGACAAATGTTATTGTAGGAGCCACGCTGTTGGCTTTGAGAGATCCAGCACTGCCTTGCAATAAATAGGGAGACTCTACATGCTGACTGCACATGCTGGACAGAATCTGAGCTTTCCAAGCCTGTTTAATTACAAAAAGCCTGATTTTATCACGATGACATAGTTTCACACCTCTTTTGAAATATTTTTCTTTACATGTATTATGTGGTTCCACCATGATTTTATTACAGCAGTGCTTGCTAGATGTCAGGTTGTTCTGGGCTGAGAAAATAGGAGGAAACAATGAGACGTTGTCAGTTACTCATTTAGAGATGGACTTGGATGCTTAAAGAAAGGAAAAACCCGAAACAATATATGGAGTTGCACAGCTGGCATGCCAAAAGTTACAAAGTGATGTTATCGTGTGATATCTTGATTAGAGTTGACTTAATGTTGCATGGCATTCCAGCTCCCTGCATCACTGAACTATCAACAGGGTAATAACCAGAAAACCAGAAACCTGTTAACAGCCAAAGGTCCAATTGTCTGTGTCCTAGAGTTAGGGTAAACAATAGCAGGCTGTGCTTGTATATGGGAAGGCACTCATTGAATTGTTTGCCTGGGTGGAAGACTGTGGGCACTTGAAATTCTGGTCATGCAGGGCCCGGGTTTCTTTTGTACAGGTATTTTTTATTGCTTGGTCATTTGCTGAAGCGTTTGACACAAATACAGATCGAGCTGACATCAAAGTTGGGATGGAAGCAGCCTCACCTGTTGCACAGATCCATATGTGGCCATCTGTTTAATGTATGATCAGTACCTGAAATCAGAGGGAAGGCTGGAAACATGATAAGGCAATATCATACAGGTTAATTGTAGGGGAGCAATGTAATATCTTCAGTGTACAGATTACATCGCACAGCCTGGATTTTGGCATCTTATGCTCTAGCCAGTGTACATGTTACTGAAGAAGGTAAAATAGCTGATTTTGATGAGTACTGTGATCTCTTGACCCCTTGTATTACAGGATAAGTTTTCAAGGCAGTTCTTTCTGTGTGGTTTCTCTCACAAAGGAATATGTGGTGGTGTGTTTTGGCCTAAGCTTATTTCTTTAGGGTGGTTTTATATTGTTCTTCTCCTTACACACCCTAGGAAGATTCTTTCTGAAAATATGCATGAATGTTCATCTGCTGCATAGAGGTTTCAGCTGTAATAGTTTCTTGTGCTATTTTCTAATGTTAGTGGTCCATTTTAAAAGCGACCAAGTAAATGTTAACCTGTAGGCAATCTTATTTGTTGTTTCTTGCAGGTTTTAAAATCTAAAGAATTGTCATCACCAGGACAGCGCTATATCGACAGCAAAGTAGTTAAAACAAGAGCTGAAGGAGAATGGTTGTCTTTTGATGTCACTGAGGCTGTACATGAGTGGCTCCATCACAGAGGTGACAAAAAGTGCTCTTTGCCTTCACTCCTGCCCCAGCTGCTCCTCCATTAACCCAGGAGTATTTCAGAGTCATTCCATGTGTAAAACCAACTCCACTCACTTTTATGTTTTGCAGACAGGAATCTTGGATTTAAGATAAGCTTACATTGTCCATGCTGTACCTTCGTGCCTTCCAATAATTATATCATCCCAAATAAAAGTGAGGAGCTTGAAGCAAGATTTGCAGGTAATGATAGGAAAAAAACCCAACTTCTTAAAATGTTGTGGTACTCACTAATTGAGGAGGGAAACAAAACCTGTTTCTGCCTCCTAAATAGCATTCAGCTGATTGAAAACTTGTTCATTTGAGAATCATGATTCTCAGCTGGTAGGAAACGGTACAAGGAAAAGACCCAAGGGTAAAACTGTATAACCTGAACAATTCTAAAATCAGATGGCATGAACAAGCTGTCTCATTCCATGCATGAAGCTTTGATGTCCTTAAGAGTCTGCGTTACAGTTTGCAGCATGCACACAGGAGATGCATACAATTTCGGATTTAGTGAAGACTGTTGCACAGTTTGCCATCCACTATTGGATAGTAATGAGTAAATAGCTCATTATTTTCAAAATAAAGCCTTTGCTCTCCATCCTAGTACTGTAATGAGGCAGACTTAGTTGAAAAGATTGGAATGAGTGAGCATTAAAAAATAAAAAACTCTGCAGTGAGGGTTTTGGATATATGTGCTCTTTACGGACAGCAGACAAGGTGATATGAAGTAAATATATCAAGGTCATATAAGCTCTCTGGTGTTTTTAAGCCATTAAACTTTCAGTTTCACAAGGGGAAATGATATTTAATTGACTCTACTACAGTTACCATCCACGAGTACATGTGAATCTGTAACTATATTAGAACCAATTTTAACCTAAATTCTGTTCATGAAGCTCTCATTTATTGAAGTGTATCATGATTTGGTTCACTTGTGGTCCAAGTATTTGGCTATATTCCTTGTCAAGCATAAAGTTTTTCTAACCGTTGTTTCACAGCTTTGGAATTTTTTCCTATAAGTAAATACATGTACTGTACATATGATTGTGTGTATTTAAAAATTGTTAGTATGATGTTTGCTCACTGTAATTGCATATGAAAAGAATAGTGTATCTTTTTCTGTTAAGATAGTATCTGATTGGGGAAGTTAATTTTCTAAAGGATCTTAACTAAAGGCATAATGTGACTCCGTGAAAGGCCAATACCTTGAGTCTCTTGCCTGTGCTATTGCCATGATAAGAAGCTAATAGGGCAGTTAGTATTAAAAGAGAATACAAAATGTGAGGCCATGGATTGCCATTTCAAGAAGAAATACTTTGATCAGTGTCTTTGCCATTCCCATATAAAGGAAGAGACTAGAATAAGTGACTTTCTGGGGAAAATTAGCAGATTCAAGTAAACCAGCTATGAAAGAGAATTTACAAGTATCAGAAAGGAGTGAATGTGATGGAGGAAACTAATGGGATAGAAGTAAGAGTGGGAAATGAAGGTGAAGTATCCAGGGCAGCTTTAAGTGTGTTAAAAAATTTTAAAAGGTACATACCTGTTAGAAGCTGGGAGTGCTGTTCTAACTGAAGCAACAAAAGAATGACTGCTTGGGGCATTTGAAACTGAGCAATGCAGATGCAATGACTGAAATCACCTTTTCTGTTACTCATTTGAATGTTTATGGTAATGTGCTGAAATGCCATTAAACAGATGTGAATGTGGGAGGGCTGATACAATAGATAACATGAGAACTGTGAATATCTTAGGCATCTTGGGTTGAAAGTTTCCCCCATTTGCCCGGTAAACATGCCCAGCTGACACCACCATGGCCCAGTTTCTGAGAGATTTTTTTTAAGAGATGGTTTATTTAATTTGTGAAGAAAAAGCAACACAATGTTTATCACCAAAATGTATTTTTTGAAGGTATTGATGACTACACATATTCCAGTGGTGATGTGAAAGCTTTAAAGTCCAATAGGAAAAAATACAGTGGGAAGACCCCACATCTTCTGCTAATGTTGTTACCCTCCTACAGACTTGAGTCGCAACAGCCCAGTCGGCGGAAGAAGCGTGCTCTAGATGCTGCCTATTGTTTTAGGTAACTATGCCTCCACATCCAATATTCTTACAGTCCTACCAGCCTGGGAGGTGTCATGCAGTTGTTTATCATGTTTCTTTACAGTTGGCTTTTATACAGAAGGCAGACCCTCATTCTCAGTGTCTGTGTGCAGCAAGTCTCTGCCCCGCAGTCTCCAGTTCCACAGAGACAGGGGCAGATTGTTGTGACCTTAGACAGCAGAAGCTCAGTTCCATCTGGGATGATTCCCAGATGCATTAGCCCCATAGTTAGAGGCAAATTATCACCTTCACTTTGCTCACCTACTCAGAGTCTCCTCTGTAGGACCTGGAGAAAAACAGTTGACTAATCCTCCAGGGAAGCCCTTAGCTTTGCCTGTATGAGCAAGTCCTGCCATGTCTAAGCATCCAATTTCAGCATAAGCTACTATTGTTTTGATTTAATTCAGAATTTTTGTGACTCAGACTTGCCTGCCTGTGGAGGATCATTCAGGGAGCAAGCAACTGGATTATTTTTATTCCCTGTGTTGTCTTTGTTATGACCGATGTGTTTGTATTTTGTTTCCCAGGAATGTGCAGGATAATTGCTGTCTGCGTCCACTTTATATTGACTTCAAGAGGGATCTTGGCTGGAAATGGATTCATGAACCTAAAGGATACCATGCTAATTTCTGTGCAGGAGCCTGCCCATATTTATGGAGTTCAGATACTCAGCACAGCAGAGTAAGTAATGGATTTGCTGATTTTCAGCTTCTCTTTTATAACTGCAGGTTGAGCTATGTTTCTGGGACTGACATCAGCACCAATGCCCAAAGTTAGTCTCAGTAACCAAGGATGATGAAATGTGGCCCTTTAGAGGAACTCACACATGGCCTCAAGCTAGGGTTGAAGCAAGAGACATGTATTGACCCAGAGATTTACCTGTTTTTTGTGTGTTCATTGATATGAACACATGGTTGGATTGAATACTTTTTGTGAGTATGTGGCCTTTGGTGGTGGCTTGGAAAAGGCCTTTTATTATAGAGCATGAGTGGAAGATGGCACAATGAGTTTGGTCAGCACTGAGGCTTTGCGGGAAGCACTTTCAGAGTAACAAAAGGGCTGAGTTGTACCACCTGGTCATCACCTACTTTTATGACCTGCCATTTCAAGGTTAGCATCTGCCATGCTGAATTTCATGAAAATCTACTGATACATGTCTTTCTTTTACATCAAAAGACATATTCTTTCTTAGACTTACTTACTTGTGAAGGAGGAGCTTTGTGTCTGGAATGTTGAAGAAGCAAATCATAGCTGTCTGAGATGGGACTTTTTATTTTAGGGGTTAGATGTGGTATTTTAGCCAACTGCCTTAGGATGAGTAGTGTTCTTCTGTGAAGTGCTAATTTCCTCTCAACTGTCACTAAGGATGTCTAGACAGTAAATGCAAGAGACAGACATTTGCATCATAGTTGTCATAAAGTAAGAATTTCACCCTCGGGTCCATACTAAGGATGATGTCTCCCCTTTTCAAGCCTCCCTTAAAATGCCAGATACATGTCAGCCAGCAGGGAGAAGGGACAAGGGACAGACTGAGTTCCTCTTGGTTGGTAAAACCATGATATCATGTTCCCCTTGAGCTTACAGAGCCCTTTGTAGCTGTCACTGGCTGTGGCATTGTACTGTTAGCAATGTCAGCAGGCAGAGGTATAAATAAGGTGAGTATGTTTCCATGCCGGTGTGGAGTAATGGTGTACACATTTTGGAACAGCACTTGTTTTTAAAGGAAAGAGGAAGAGCAACTGTCATGGTCACAAATATGTGGTTTGGATAATTGCCCGAGGAGCCAGAAGTTGCCTAATAAAGTAGTTAGTGTTGCTGTCCTGAACAGATCTTCTGTCTCTCTAAGCTGCAAGTGTTGTGTGGAAGTTCTAGGAAAAGGTCACTTGGTGTTTGGCTGAGGCATTAATGGCATCCTCAGGAGCACCTATGCATCATCGGTGGCTAACCCTACATACTTCCCTTGCAGAGAACCATGCATAGGAATCCAAGGTGACATAGGTGATAACTTCACTGCAGCTGGTTCTCAGCAGGAGTAACTGCACCTTGAGTCCTGGTGCTTGCAGGCTGGCATTAATGGACTTAATTAACATAGCCAGAGGGTTAAAGAAGTGCCTATGCTCTGGAGGGATCTCTTTTCTCTTTGGTCACTTGTAAATCCAAAATCCTGTAAAGAGTAAATGGCAACCTGAAGAAAAAGATAAAAACCTTTCCATTTCCTCTGTACTCAAAAGTATATAGTGTGCCTGTTGATTCAAAGGGCAACACTTCAGAGGCATACTTCAGGTATGTACCTGCTTTGAGGTTTAAGACTGTATGGACAAAACCTTAGGAAGTTCAGGCATATTGTGAACATCAGATTGAAGTGGAAAGGCACAAAAAAACCCCTAAAATCCAGGAATCTTCGTACTGCTTTCAGTGGCATTCTCTGAGGTGCTGTGGGAGGAAGTGGTGCAGAAAGCAGTTTGCTCAGTAGAGGTAGCTGCCTTAATCTGTCTTTGTTTCTCCTTCTAGGTACTCAGCTTGTATAACACCATAAATCCAGAAGCTTCTGCCTCTCCCTGCTGTGTGTCCCAGGATTTGGAACCCCTCACCATCCTCTACTACATTGGAAAAACACCCAAAATCGAACAGCTGTCCAACATGATTGTAAAGTCTTGCAAGTGCAGCTAAAGGATATCCCTGAAACAGCATGACGTGTGTTTATTAAAACAAAAAATAACCAAGGAGAAAAAGAAAGAGAGAGTGAGAAGGAAAGAAAGAAAAATAAAAACCCAGGTTCATCAGTGTTAAAAGAAAAAAAAAAAGAAGAAAAAAAAAGCGGTACTAGTCTGAACTGTTTGAAAGTTTTTGTTTTTTTTTTAAACTGGCATCTGAAGCAAAACATTGAAGGCTTTTTCCTACATTTCACCTACACATAGTGTGAGATAGACAAGAAGCAAAGTTAAAGAAAAAAAGAAACCTTTTAAAAAATAAACACTGGAAGAAATTTGTTAGTGTTACTATGTGAAAGGAAAAAAACAGGAAAATCCCATGAAGTGGAGTTGCTGTATCTGTCCCGTGCCTTACTTGATCTCTCTGTATTGTTACACAATAGGCATCCTCCCCATTCCTCTTAGCTGTAGAGTTAACAGTGCATTATTTATTTGTGTGTAAAAACTATCAAATGAACATTTCTGTATCGCCATTGGAAAAATGAAAGCCAGCCAATGTGGGCAAAGCGGAGACCAAATAAGCTGCCAGAAATACATATAAAGCCTAAAGGAACACAAGCTCAAAAGAATCAGAAAAGTAATGGCTAGTTTAGTTCGATTAAAATAGAAATCAGTTATTACATTATTGACAAACTCTGCCTTTAAAATACCTTCTTTTTCATGCCAGCTGCCTAGAGAGACTTCTTGTAAGGTCTCAAACCCTTGTTTTAAATACTGAATAATTTACTAATAAAGGACACTCTGTTTCAGTCTCAAAGACAAGTCTATAAGATTTTTTTTTTTTACTGTAAATGATTTAAAGTGTCAGTTTAGTAAACCAGTGAAATATTTAACATGTACTGGTCTAATCTTCAGACCTTAATATGTTGCTGTATAGCTATGCTATGGGATTTTTTTGTTCTTTTGGTATATATAACCATACCTAGAGTATTACAATAGGTGGGTAGTAAAAGCCAGCTTAATTGGAAACATATCTGTAGATCTCTATTTGTAAACTATTAAAAAATTACGTACTTTATGTGTAATGTGTAAATTTTCACCATATTTTTGTACTCTGTAATACTGTCAGCTCTCATGACTTTGAATTTGAATTTGGGGCTCTTTTTGATCACTCAGAATCATGTGTTTCCCTCTAGCTGGCCAGTATGAGTAGAGTCCCTATATTTTGACTTGCACTACAAATACATGTTTTATAATAATTGCTATCCATGTGCTTTGTATATTGTTCATCATTATGACATAAGCTACCTGACTCCATTTGTTTTTCTGGTTTATAAAAAAAAGTGGATTAAAGCAGCCTCTCCCCCCTCCCTCATCCCCTCCTTCTCCAGTTGTCCCCGTTCATAACACTTGGATTGCGACGTGGTTCAGATTTCTGGGCCTTCCTATTTTCTTTTGGCTGTAGGCATTCATTCAAACAGATGGGCAGGGAGCGAGGTGTTGAGAGCAGAGCAGTCCCAGCCTGGCTGAGGATGCAAACCCTTGCAGAGAATGACATTCACCACTGTGCAGGAGGCTGTAGGGAGCGGCTGGCGCGGCGATGCTCCGTGCGCGGCGGGAGCGCACTGGGATGCACCAGCCTGGCACGCGGGAGCTCAGTCCTGCAGCTCCTCTGGGGCTGCTCCTGCTGCAGGTAACAGAGCTTTGCCTTTGACTCCTGCAGTGGCACAGCAGGCCCCTTTAGGCTGTTGGGGTGTGTGTAAGGATTGGCAGGATCAGACCCTTGATTTTGGCAAGTTTACCGGTTTTTTTCTCAATTGAGCTCACGGTAAAGGTTCTTTTAAAAAACAAAAAAGTAACATGGGGGTCCTTAGGGTTTTGTTGTTGTTACACATTTTCATATTGTAGAAGGAGTTAAAATAAAAAAAATCACATCA
>VZTZ01008453.1:440837-462829 GCA_013400955.1 Drymodes brunneopygia | reverse complement strand
AGCTCCTCAGGGCTTCTCTGGAGCCTGTGCTTACTGCCTAAGTGGGAATGTAGCCCCAGGGATGATCTAATCCCACCCACTGGCTCAGCACAGAGGAGGAGGTATGTTAGACTTCTGATTTATTTAGTGAGATGAGGTGAACAGGTGAAAAATCTGTCCTGCTAACACTTGCTTGAGCCAGACTTAACTCCAGTGAGAAGATGCACTGAACTCAGTGAAACTCCTCAGGGTAATACATACTCTGGATTTTGCTATGTAATGACAGCAAAATTAGTTTTATCAGGTTCAGTATGAGAACTGTATTTTTGTTGGACAGAACAGAAGACAAGGGTGAGCACACTTTGCAAAACTTAAAAATGATTTTGCAGTTCTCTGATATAGGAATGCAGCTCGAAACCAATTTTGAAAAAGTGGAATAGGAGATAGCATTGTTGTCCAACTATACTCACTGTGTGCTGGATGCAGCTGAAAATTTGGACTTGGATTTGGAGTTTTTCTTTAAGCATAAAACACTATTTCTGTAAGTCATTGTCCCAAGATGGATTTTTTAAAAAGATTTCTAGTGTTCCTCAAAATGCACTGATATTATTTGAATATCTCTATTATAAAGCTCCTACCATTTCTTTTCTTGTTCATTAGGCATAATAACCGAGGGTGTTAGGCCTGATCCTACAATATGGAGAACTCATGGGTGAAATTCCTCTTTACAAGAGTGGGTTAATGTGAGTCCTAAGCTCCTCTCAGGTCTGATGTAAATACCCCTTGAATGGTCTTTAGATGGGTCTGCGACAACTCAAGGACTTTGTGCTATGGGGCCTTATTTTGGCAAGGTGATTGCCACTGTCTGAGCAAAGACCCTGAGAACTGATGGCAATTGTTCAGCATCTTGAAAGATCAGACCCAAGGGGCTGACTGGGGCTGAGGGGGAATCATAGCACTTAGCTGGGTGGGGTAGGACAGCACTTCTTATGTGTTTAGCATCAATACAACTGTGTGGTTGGCATGGTTTAAAGGAGAAAAAAAGAGGACTTAAAGGACAGCTGTGTTGTACTTTGGTGATTGATTACTCTGTATTTTAACACATTGTATGTCTGTTTTTGTGGTGCTCTAGTGGTAAATAAATTATTTCAATTATATGCTGGTGTTGCTTTCATATGGCAGTGTTCTTCTGGCACAAGCAATTCCTCAGCTCTGGAATATTAAAGTCTTTGCAGTTTAATCCCTGCAAAGCCTGATTTGGTGTGGGATTTTGCCATGTGTGACCTCGATGTGGTCCAGCACAGGCTGAGATGAAGAACATCCATTCAGGGTGAAGGTGGATCATATCTGCTGTGGTGATTGCTCTCCCCTCAGCCACTGTAGTGGATGTCTTGGGTGTGGACAAGAGGGAGCTCTGGTTACCTGCCCTGGGCAGCAGCACTGTTCCCTGTGAGTGCAGGACAGGAACTGCCCTGGCCAGGAGCTCTGTCCTTTGCTAGAACTGTCCCCGGTCAGGCTGGTTGCTGCTGGCACCGGTTTTGGGGGCTTTCCTCTCTGGTAGAGGATCTCAGATAAATTTCTTCCTCATTTCTTTAGTGCTGTGGGAGGTGAGAAGGTGTGTGTGATGTGTTTTCTGATGCCTGTCCAGTATTATCCCACACCACTGCATCCCAGGAGAGCACAGTGGAGCTGTTGTGTTTGTGTGTATGACACAATAGCCCACAATGAGATGAGATGAGATGAGATGGGGAAGAAGCAATGGACACAAGGTGGAACATGGCAGATTCTGGCTTCATAAAAGGAAAATGTTTTTACAGTGGAGGTGGCCAAGCCATTGAATGGGTTGTCCAAAGAGGCCATGGCACCTCTATCCTTGGAGATGCTCAAAACTCTCTGGGCGAGGTTCCAGGCAGCCTGCTCCCCTGTCTGTGCCTGCTCTGAGCAGGAGGTTGGGCTGGAGACCTCAGAGCCCCCTGCCCACCCCCAGGTATCTGCAAACAGTCATGGTCCAACCCAACCACTGTTTCTGTCATGGGCTAAAAGAGCACAAGAAACTCTGGTGCTCGACTGCCTCAGTTATACCAGTTTGCCAGGAGCAGCCATGTGGCACATGGAAGTGGGTTTTTTTGACATAAACCAGGATTCCCTAGTTTGTTGTCTATTTCCATGCACTCTGCAATATGCAATTGCATTATCTGAGCAAATAAGGAGCCTGGAATTGCAGATTTTCTTTATCAGGCTCTAATCAAATAAATAAAACAGATGGGAGGAAGGACTGCAAGACTGAATCGTTGCTTTTAAAGTTGATAAAATTATATATGAAAATTCTTCCAGAGCAGGGATTGATAGGGACACCAGGGACTGCTCTTCCTGGTGCCTTCTCTGGCATCTAAGGAGTGCATAGCATTTCTTGGCATGAATGAAGGAGCATGCTTATGCCAGATTGTTTAGGGTTATTGTGACAAATTATAACAAATGGACTCTGTGGCCTGTCAATATGTTTAAGAATGTAACTTGGGATGAGCATTAAAAACAATCTTAGGGAAGATCCCACCACAGTTAGGCTCCAGCCTTGTTTGATTTCAGTGAGTTTATACAGACGTAAAACTATACTCCTTCAAAATTTTCCAGATGCCAATTTTTATTGTCTCTTTTTAGCTACCCAGCTATGTGCTTTGACATGACTGTCATCCTCCAGCCTTGTTCTTATCCAAAGAAGCCCTCACACTGCCTTGAGGTGAGAATACTTTGCAGCCCTGTGTTTGTGTTTGTGAAGTCATTGAAGAACAGCGGGGTTTGAGGAGGGATGCTGATTGGAAATCATAGATGAGAAAGTGATTGTGCTGTCTGTAACTACAGAGGAACAAAGTGGAGGGAACACAGTGTGCTAAAAGAGATTTCATAGCATGGGGCTGAAAGGATGGAAGATCTCCCATGATAATGAGATTTATGCTGAGTATTTTGATGCTGGACTTGTCTTCCTTTTCTTAACACTGCCTCTCCAGACTGTATCAGTGAAGCCCTTACTCTGCTTGAATCAAATTGTGGTTAATAAATGTGGAATATTCAATATAGGAAAAAACACAAACCATGTAAAAGTCTTGAAAGCCATTTTTTAGGCCAAAATCTGCCTCTTAGTTCAGACAGAACAGATTCTATGAGGAGCCATGAGTTCTGGAAGAAAATAAACCAAGAGGTTATGTAATTATATGTGGTTATAAAGTAGATGTGAAGTAATGTAGTTGGCTTGTCAGTGGGTATGGGTGTAACAGTAATTTCTTCATCTGTATAAAAATAAAATTAAATGGAACAGAAAGCTGATGAGAACTTCCAATCAAATTTGATATGCTCATTTAATGAAGTAACCTGCTGGAATCTAATACAGAACCCCTGGAGTATAAACCTTTCTTAACCATATGGTGGTCCAAGAAACAAATATTTCCTATAAATGGGGTGTTTTAGTGCCAAACCAAGATGATGGCAGGAGGAAAGGCCAGTGATCTTTGATCTTTGGGTCTCAGCACTGTTTGCACATACTATAGGCAGGTCCTGATTTAATGATTCACAAACTCGTTCCAAAAATATTTGCTACAAAAAAAGGAACAAGGAAGATAAAAATGGTAAAGGGGACCAGAGCCTCCTTTTGTTCAGTGAAGTGCACCATGAGCTCTCATATACTGTTTGATCCAACTAATTAGGGACGGATGCACGCCAAATGTTGATATGTGAGTACACATTTTATCAAAAATCAAGTGTCTGGGACTCTGAAGTAGCATTCAAAGCTGAACCCCTGTTATGAAATTCAGTTTGGTCCAGTCTCTGCAAGAGGTTTGTAACCAAACCTTAATCACCAAAGTTGTTCCTGGGGTGTGCAAGGCTTTGGGCTTAATGTGACAGAAGTTCTTGCACTTGAGCTGCTCTGAGCGTGCCAGATGCAAGTCTCACAGCCCAGTCTTCTGCTTTTTCTCCCAAGTGCAAAGGCACATAAATTTAATTGCCACTCATAGGAATATCAGTTGGAAACAGTCAAAATGTCCCTGTGCATCAAGGTGTTTCCCAGAGAGCCAGGAGTGTTATAGGTCGCCTCATACTACAGTGATTTAAAGATCAGCATTATGGGATTTTGTGATGGTTTTTTGCCATCTGATGGAACCCACATGAAATGAACTGATGGCTTCATTCCAGCTCCTAGTGTAAACTTGTTGGCAGCCTCCAAGGATATGCAGGCTAATTTCATCCATCAAAAGCACAAAATATCTTTATCCAGAAAAAAACGTCTTTTTTTCCCCCCCTTTGGAAAAATGTAAATACAAGACAAAATATGCAGCAGTTCATGGGCAAGTTATGCATTCCTCTGCAGTGTGTAACCTGTTCTCAAAGAGGTGGTCTGGATCAATTTGTGAACAGTTGAGAGGGAAAGCTGCATTTGGATGTAGTCTGAAATATATTGTTTCCTCTGCTTCTGCTATGAAACCCTCCACTGCAAAAAAAAAAAAAAAAAAAAAAGACTGTAAATGAGCAAATGAACTGACATTTTTTGCTATGATGTATAACACAGAAGGTGAATCATTGCAGATCCTGAGTGTCAGGTACAGCCAGCTGATGTACACAAACTCGGGTCACAGAAAGATGAACACAACAGAAGGTTTTTGTCAGCATAAGTATAGGCCCTACATAACACCACAGGAAAACTGGACTAGTTTTTGTTGTACTTTTTGCTTTGGACTGCTTCCATAGTACAACGGGCCATTCTCATTTCTCATGCTTTAAGAAAAGGGGCATCTTTAGGGAGGTAGGAATTTACCTAGGAATAACGGAGAGTCACTGATACACTTTGAGATCATTAGCAGACAGGAGACATAATTTAAATGATCTGCTAATAAGACCTTAATTAACTTTTCCTGTAGCTAAGCACCCCTAGCTGTTCTCCTGGCTTCTATCTCTTATTTTAGTGTTAAAAGTTCCTCCACTGCTTTGCGGTAACAGATGGTGTCTATCAAATAGCTGAAATCTCAGCAAGAATCCCAAGGACTGAGAAGGAGTGCTCAGGCATTAAACCCCCAGGTTTCTCTAGTTCCTGGTGCCTTAAAGCAGTGCTGTAACACACCAGATGATCTGCAGGCTGTGCACAGAGCAGGACCTCAAATGCACTCCTAACAATGGGCTATCCATGTAAATGCAAAAATACCCAAAAATACTCTGTTTTGATCTCCACAAGATACTCATGGACTCATTCAAACAACTCTCCCACTGATTAGACCTTCTCCCCCACTGTAAGCACTGTGAGCAGTGTAGGAGGAATCCATGACTCTCACCCATACCAGGGGAAATTTATCCTCAGAAGCTGCTAAATATGTATATGCAAGAATATGTATCATGGGTTGCAGAGAGGAAAACCCCATTGTCCTGGTTTTCAGCTAGAGTAAATTTCTTCTCAGTAGCTGTTGCAGTGCTGTGTTTAGGGCTTAGAATAGGAATGGTGTTGATAACTCACTGATGCTTTGGGCTTTTTGCTAAGTTGTGTCCATCCTAGGGCAAGGACTTTTTCTTCCCCCTTGTCTCATGCTCTGCCAGTGAGGAAGTGAGCAAAAGAAACTAGGAAGGAGCACAGCTGGGACAAGTGACCTGAACTGACCAAAGGGATATTCCACACCACAGAACATCATTCCCAGTATATAAAATGGGCAGAGTTACCCGGAAGGGCAGCCAGTCTAGGTTCAGGAAGGGGGCCTGGCATTGTTCAACAGGTGGTGAAAAACTGAACTGTGCATGACTTGTTTTTCCCTTTTATTGCCAGTATTATTATTCTTCATTATTTTTGTATTCTCCTTTATTTTCAATCATTAAACTGTTCTTATCGCAACATACAAGTGTCACTTGGATTCTCCTCCCCATTCTACCAGGGTGAGGGGGGTGAGCAAGCAGTTGTGTGATGCCCCATCTCCAGTTGGGTTTAAACCCACAGCACACTTGCAAGCAAGAATGTACATAGTGAAAAAGGAAAGAATCAAGTCATACTTGATCCATTTCTGTGGATACATAGATTAAAGTGGTGTATATAAATTTAAAGACTTCTTTAAAATTTACATTGGGCTGCAATGTTTATATTTTTTTCTGTGTTCATAAGCCACTCCCTCTATTTGCTAAGTAACTTTGGACTTTCTGGACATCTTCACTTCATGTATTCTTAGCAGTCTTACTGGATGGCCCCAGGGAGGAAAAAAGGAAATTTCAGAGACTGATTCTCTTCTGGGTTACTCCATGTCAGCAGTTTGGGTTTGTAAGTTGCGTTGCTGGATGCAGGAAATTACTTTTGGAGGCAACAGAGTTGAACTGACTGCTCTTATTCCCAGCTCTCTTACTTCAGCTTTACTACAGCACAACAATTTCAAAAGGGGACAAACCAGGCTTTAAAGTAATTTGCCTAAGAGTAGTCAGACTCAGTTTGCAATTTTACTAGAGCTTTCACACAAAGCATGTGTGTTTGTGAAGTGTTTGAACACTGATTGCCACAGTAGCCTGCAAGAAGGCAATTCTATCGCACATTTGAGCTTACATTTGAAATCTAGAAAGATGATGAACATGGCAGTATTCTGGAGAAGGAAATTGATCTTATGATCATTTAAATTGGTATATTTTGCAAGGTGTTACTGTCGTTTTTATTCCATCCAGCAGCATTGAAAATAGCATTCTCTAATGCTGGAATCAATTCTTGTGCTGTATTTATTGCATGGGTGTAATATATAACTATAGCCTGGGGAAACTATCCTTTTCAGTTGCTTATAGTGCTCTCAAATAGTTTTCAGGCTGACCTTTTGATATTGGAATCCAGCCCAGAGATAAATTTGTCTACATAGTTTTATCAGGCTTTGCTGAGATATCTTTTACTTCTGAGGGAACAGGTAAGTATATTTGCCTTGCACTTTTCAATCAGAAAGGCTGTGCACGCACAGCTCAGCTTGAGAACAGAATTCAGTCATTTGCACTCCAGTTTGTTGGGGTCACAGTCAGATGAGTGTATCAGCCTTCATTTCAAACATGAAAGCAGATTTCCAGTATTCCTGTCTTTAAAGAAATACATGAAACCATGAGCTGTGTTGAATTAACAGAGCAACATCTACTCAGGTTTGCAGAATAACCAAAGCAGATGATGGAGTGAAGTTTTGCTTTTTGTATCTTTTCAATGAAGAACATGCTCTTTTCAGAGGAATGGCCTTTCCCCCATGCCTCTGGGATACAGCAACAGTGTCTCACAAGTGAAATAATTGTCATCTTTTTTCTTTAAGAATTTAAGAATGAAAATGTCGGGACTTCAGGTTCTTGTTGAGAAGAAAAAAAAAAAAGAGGAAAAAGAAATAGATAATCATCTAAATTGTTTTCAGCACTAACAATATTCTTCCCAGAAAAAAAAAAAATAACTGCAGCATGAACTGGTCCACCTGTGTAAGTGTCCTAATGAGAAACCTCTCCAGAAGGAGCCCTGCCCTGTCTGTATTAAGAGGGCAAACACCTCAGTGCCAAAACTCTCCACCAGCTAATGGAAAGGGATGACAGATGCCTCTTAAAAGTGCTTTTAGCTGCACTTCTCTCTTGCAGTTGGGACTTTATTCACTGCTGAGAAGTGGCAAATTGACAAGAGAATACAGTTGTTATGGCCTTTTGAAATAAGGTAGATGCAGAAGACAAACTGTGTTCAGACACGTCTTGATGTTCAACCACTGTCTGACCTAAGAGAAAATGTGAGTGTGAAGGAATCTCATTCAGCAAAAAGTGAGCACAAAGAGCAGGAATCGTACACTGCATCCCCAGGGACAAATAGGCAGAAGGAGAAGGTTTTTTAGCAAAGACTTGCTTAGGAAAGTGCAGGAGCAGTGACTCTCTCTCTTTCAAGGCACTACAAAAAATGATGACACATCCCTAGGCTGGCCAGGCACTGCGTGGGAGTAGCTTCATCACAGTCTAGTTTCAGCTTCCTCATGCACTTGGGTTGTTTGGTGGTATGTGTCTGTCTCAGAATCCTGATTTATTCCTTTGAAATCTTTTCAAGAGTAATCTGCCACAGAATGTGTTTGTGTAAAGGGATGAAAGTAGCAAATATCCACATGAAAAATAAAGGTCAGTCAGACACTTTTTGTGTGAATCATCATTACACCCATGCTTCCTGCTGGAATAATTAGGAGATTTGTTTAGAACACTGTGCTTCTTTTGATTTATTCCAAATCTGTTGTAAATTACCGACTAGAGATTACACGCAGAGCATCTTTGTACTAAAATAATTCTTAATCCATACCAAAAATGTTCAATTTGCTTTAAGGGAACTGCTTCCAGAGGCTAAAGGACAAATCTGTTTCTTCTATCTCTTCATTCTGCAGCCTGTCTCCTGAAGTTTCTCTGTATCCATGCCATCAGTTTGTGGTGTTGATTTTCTTGCATCTGATGTTGACATCTCTTGAAAAAGTATATGGCATTGAAGTTTGTCCATCAGTTTGCCACACAGACCACTGATATCTGAGAGACATATGTATTTTTTGAGTAAAATAGGTCAGCTTGAAGCGGAGTTCCTCAACGTGAAAGAAACTTCCCAAATTCCTATTCTTGGAGCCCATACTCTGCAATGTTTTTTGGGCTCCCAGTCACAATCATCCCTCTGCAAGTCTGCTTCCAGAAACTAAACAGACCACTGAAGGTACCTTTCATGATGGAAACAGAACAGGAAGGCCAGAAAGCTCTTCAGAATTGTTTATAGGCTTGGAAGCCTAAATATATGCCTAGCAAAGGAATATTTACATGAATACAGCTAACCATATGCAATGATCAAGTACAACCAAATACTTCTTGTCACAAAAAAGCAAAGACTTCTCTGCAGAACCCATAGTGAAAAGGGCTGGTTAAGATGTCCCTAGAGGTGTTCAAGGGCAGGCTGGATGGGCCCAGGGCAACCTGATCTAGTGGGTGGCATCCCTGCCCATGGTGGGGAGGTTGGAACTCAACAATCTTTAAGGTTCCTGCCAAGACAAACCGTTTTGTGATTCTATAATTAGCTCCAAGTAAATCATGAAGTTGACACTGCTGAATAGCCTTTGGATTTCCAGCATTCAATTAGCATTTTATTTGGTTGGTTGGTGTGTTTTTGGGGGCTTTAAGATAAAATTTTGTACATTCACTCAGCCTTCAAATCCAGCATTATTTAACTGCTTAAATGAGAAATATTGTGTTTTTACATTACTGGTTTAATGCAGAAGCAAACAGAGATCAAAGTATCTTGAGAACTACATTTAATTATAATCGCCGCCACAAATGCCAGAGCAAGACGTGGCTCTGTCATAAAAGAAAACACAGTAAAACAATATTATGCAGTTTACAAATTCCATCAAACCACTGTACAAATAAACAATGCTACTGAATCACACAACAAATCATCTTACAATTAGGCCACACAAGACCATCTGGTTTGCAAACCAGCCTACGAGCCAAAGAGGAAAACTTTGAAGATAAATATTGCCATATGTGGAAGCCCAGGAAAAATATTACTTACTAGCACGGAGCATCATTTTGAAATGTAATTCTCCGTGGGAATTGAAGATTTCTTACTGAGGCTAATATGTTTTGCAAGAAACCTCACAAAATGGAAGCATAAGGTATTACAGATAGGCCCAGAGACTGCAAAGGAATGAAAACCCTTTTAGAGCAGCCGGATTTAGCCTGTCTGCTGCTTGAGTACCTAAGTTAAATTGGAAGTTGTAACATTTTGTCTGTCCAGGACATTTGTCTCGTTGCATAAGGGAAACATCCTGTTCTTTCTCAGTCAAAGTGTACTGATAATGATAAAAAGTAGAATTTGGTCTACATGAGCTTTGAATGGCTAAAGTATCACTATTTTACCACTCCTTATTATACAGATAGTCAGAGATTCTTAGCATTCTGATGGAACAGTTTTGCAAAAGTTAAGGTCTGAGGATCAAGATTTACCAAAGCAAACAGATATTTAGAAAGTCTGTCTTCAAGTCACATAATGGTTGTGCAGTTCAGGAGACTGGAATTCAGCATTCTTTAAAAACCCAGGCACTGTAAGATGCCTAAAAACAAACACCAACAATCAATAAAGATGCCTAAAATCTTCTCTCAAACACGTTGGTAAAGGAACATGTTTTTTATAAAGTCAAAATATGTTCCTCCTTGATATCGGTGATTCAGGGTCGGGTCCTGAAGCATCATGGTCAGTAAAGGAAAATATTAAAAAAAAGAAGCAAATCATAAAAAACTACAAAATCAACATCAGCCACTTTTCCATCTGAACAAATTTTGATTAAAATAAAAAATGCAGAAGTGTTTCATATGTTTGAAATTTACAATCTCTGTGCTGTTCTGCTGGTTTGTTCCAAATTAGTTTTGCCCTACATCATGAAAGACCATGAACATTTGAAAAGGGTTTATCTTTCATACTTTGAAACAAATAAATGAAAAAAAAAAAGGTGAAGTATTAAAAGGGATAGTTTAGGACATTTATAGGATGACAGAATACACTTTAAACTGTATTGGTTTATATGCATTATATAGGGTATAAAATTGCTTGAAAGCTTGTAATTGACATCTCTGGCTCGTTAAATGTTTTCTTTCTGTCACAGGTATTTCTCATAAAGTTGATCAAAGGTTTGGATTGTCCAGAAAATGGCTCATATATTAAGAATAACTCAGAAATGCTGAAATCACATTTTTATTCTTGCAGGGTTACCAATGAAATCTGTACTCTTGGTACTGAGGTTTTAGAGATAGGTTTAAGCAAAGTTTTCATAAATTAAGAAAATACCTTTAAAAATGCAGCCTCTGTCCCCAGTTTTCAGCCTCATGGCAAATGTAACATGTACATAGCTACATGTAAAATGTAGCTGTCCTGATTTAAAATTTTTCCCACTTGTGGTGTCCAGTGCATCATCCTTTAAAGAACTGTTATAAAACTAATTGGGGTTGAAGAGCTTTTGTTTCAGTAGGATGTGAAGTTACACACAACTGTGTCACATCTCAAGCTGTCCTGATGCACTCTGGGCTTTCGTGCTGGGTCTCCATTTGCTGCATTAGTTCAGTCCAGTGATTTCAAGGGAGGTCTGATTTATGTCAGCACATGCCTTGATGAAACAGAAAGAGAAACAAAAGTGTTGTTGGCCTGACTTTGGGTGGTTGTAGGTTTGGGGCACCAGAGTATTGCATCGTATGTTCAATAGATGCTGCACATCACAGGAAGCTGTGCTGTATGTATATTACCAGCTCACGAGAGTATTTCACTCTCTGAAGTTTCTCCTACAGTTCCTTAGATTACAGGGTAGAAAAATTATGGCCTGCTCTGATTCAGCTACAACACCTGAGTCTTTTCTCAGGTTTGCTGGCTGATTTCTTACACAGTTTGAGGAGCAGTCCCTGCATTTTCAGGCTCTTTGGACTATGTGGCCAATGCAGAATGGAAGATCTCTCCTATTGGCACCCCTGGACAGCAGGTTCCGTGGAGATTCAGAAGGTGATATGCAAAGATCTGTCAGTTTACATCGTATATAGATCCCAATTCTGTCAGTTGTGCTGATGATTAAAATGTTGAGCAAGTAGGCTGTGCAGGTCTCAGTTGATGATCTTTGCATTACTTACTGCTGTTTTATTTCAGACAGCAGCAGTTGTATTGCCAGTGTTGATGGCAGGCCTAGACCTACATGGAGCAAGAGGAAGACCTGACCTTTGCCCTTTCACTGAGGTATAGATAGCTAAAGCTGTGGAGAAAACCAAGACAAGTCCTACCACTTTAAAGGATTTTCTCCCCAAATGACTGTGGTCTCAGGCTTTTTTGATAGAGCAGCACCAATTTCTCCTGGATGGAGGTGTGCTTGTGGGTCGGCATCAGCACTACCCCAGAGATGGCTTAAAACATGTGTGAGTCACAGAAAGGAGAGTTCTGGATGGGAAATTTGGAAAGGATGTGCTGGGGTAGGTCAGGGAAGGGCAGGGCAGGCAGGATGGGTGCCCATGGCTGGGAAAAAAGGGCACTTATGATCACTTTATCTCTGTGTTTCTTGCTCTGTTGTCTGCCTGTCTCCTGGTATTTCCACCACAGCACAGGCTGCAGCCCTTAGCATGCAAACAAACAGTCAGAAAGAAAGATGTCTCCTCCCAAGTGCCTGGATTTTGTCTGAAATGTGAGCAGGAGATGCAGGAGATGAAATTTCCCTCATCTTTGCTGAGGCCTGTCTCCAGCTGATTTTGAACAGCACTGAGTCATGGCAAAAGACATCATGAACTCCCTGAAGCCAAAGAAACCCTTGCCAGCATCCCAAAGGGGATTCCCAGCCACCTCACTCATGTGCAGTGCCTCTGGCATCCAGTGGCTTGCCCAGATTTATTTATTTATTTGCTTTATTCACCTCTGTTTTGTCTGGAAAAGACTTATCTGTTTCTCCTCCCGCGGCTCAGGTCTTTCTTTCAGCTCCTGCCAAATCCAAAGGCCATTACTTTTGAGAGTCTCTTTGGAGGGGGGGCCCTCCCTGGTCCCTTGTTAGGCTGGCCAGCAGCCAGCTCCTGGGAGGTGACCAGGACCTGCGAGGAGAAGGATGCAGTGCCACAGCTGGAGGGAGAGACATCAGGCAGGAGATGTGGTGTTTGGCACCCTGCAAAGGCTGTGGGGCTGAAGTATCACCCTGGGACTTAGCCCTGGGCTGAGCTCCCAGTAGGGACACAGCCCCCTCTCACACAGGGGCGATGGGAAAGGCAAATAGGATGGAGAGAGGAGGAAAAGCGATGCTCAGTGGCACTGGGAAACTTTGCCAGGCTATGGATATGGCCCTTAGCACCGGGCATGTGTAGGCTCAGCACTGCCTCAGAAAGCCTCTTTCCCCCTCGCCAGCAAGTGCCATTCTGGCTGGGACAAGACTCAGCTGCTGCCACAGCCACTGTCATCCATGGAAACACTCCAGTTTGATTCATCTTGGTATTTTCATCTGTGCCTCGCTTGGGGAGCTGCCCAACCAGCATCTCCAAGGAGAGGGGCCGATGGCTGGCACATCCCCAGCAGTCAGACTGCACCAGGGGGAAGGCGTGGACCCTTCCTCCCTTTCTGGGCTGGCTCAGGTTGGCACGGGCCTGGCTGTGCTCCCACCACAGGTTCAGACCCTCAGGGTGTGGGGCAGAGCATCGTCAGCACTGCCGGGATCCAACGCCCTTCACTGCGGCTGCACACACAGCACCGTCCTGACATTAAATAAATAATGAAAAAAGAGAGACTGGGAGAGAGTGAAACGTACACCCTCCATTTCACACAGTGTCCAGAAAGCCTGGCTGTCAGCATCCCGCTGGACTCCCTCCAGACAGGTATTCATTACATAGATTTGACTTTCTAAGTACGATAGAAATGAGAGCTGCAAACTTAATATGTTTTTCTTCTTGGGAGATGAGGGGGCAGGAGGGAGGGGAATAGCATTTACCTCATAATTTCCCTTTCTCTTCCCCCCTCTGTGTAAGCCACATTATTCTCTCTGCAAAGGTACTTGGGGAAACTTGCTAAAATTTTCCCTCATGCTTGAAATTTACTTACCCTGGGTAACAGGAAATGTGGTGTCTTGTGATGTAGATTGTTATACCAGATGGTAATCTTAGCACATGCTATTTGTGTAGATCTGCGGTGCAAGTGAGTCATCATTCGTAGCTGACCTTCACTGCTGTGAAAATACTTCTTTCAATAATAACAACAACAATAACAATAACAATAACAAACAACCTTTCGCCAGGGTTGGGCTCTGCCTGGCGCCAGGACAAGGGCCTGCTGTGCAGCCAGTGAAGGTGGGTCCTGGGCTCTCCACAGAGCACAGTTACAATCCCTCTGGAGCAGGATCCAGGACTAGTTACGAGTCTTTCCATTGGCTCTGCTGAGCTCTGGATCAGGCCCAGGTGGTGTTGCATCACATTTCTTTACAGGCTCCTTACATTCCCCTCTCTGCACTCCCCTGTTGACAGAAAGCACTTGCCCTTTTTCTGCCGCATAGGAAGAGGCACAGCTCCGTAATCAGACCTAAATAAGGGGACCAGCTTGCTGCTCTTTCCAAAGTTCCCCGCAGCATGCTGAATTTAGCAGAAAGACTGTGAGATGCATTATCCCTGAATCGAAATTATGCTTGCAATTTCCACACCTCAAAAAGGAGTATTTTTACCTGAAACAGGTGTCAAAACCCATTGATATTTCAACTTTTGCTGGAGCCTCCCACAACACCTGTGGCAGCTCAGCCTTTCTTTTTGCTTTTCCTTGTCTGCACAGATAATTCTGAACACAGGTTCCTGCTTCAGCAAATCTGCAGATCTAAGCCCAGATCCTGCAAGGACTCTATTGGTACAGGATTGAGCTCATAAATTGAAATTACAGTTGTTATTAGTAGTGCCACTGCAGCCTTGTAGAAATCCAGACATAGTATTTGACTCCAGTGTTTCCTGCAGCAATGAATTCCACTCTGGGAAGAAGCATTTCCTTTCATTTTCCTGAAGTTGTCCTTCTACTGTGGGATTTAAGACAAAGGCTCATTTTTCTTTCCATTAAAATTAAAATACTGGATGCTAGCAGAAAGTGGTTTCTGGCTCTTTTTAAATATCAAAACCTCAGACCTTACTAGCTGTGATAGCTTTCCAGAGCTATTCTTCCAGGCATTTCAGCATCTACTTCACTGTGTCCTAGGAAAGAGGGTGAGAGTTTCAGACCAGGGTACGCATTCTGCTTAGAAAGTTGTTTGATAAAATAAATAAAGCATTTAAGTAAGGAGAACCCAGAAGCCTATCATATGTCAAACTTTTCAAAACCAATTACAACTCACATCTGATAGAGTGAAAATCACACTGGCAATTAGATCAAGAATGGCTGATTAAATTCCTCAGGCTCCCCAAATCACAACGCCAGTATTTGTTTCAAAGACCTTATAATTACTGTATTTAAAAGGCTGTTATTCAATACTCTCTTCTAACTCTAAATTGCTCCTGATGTCAGCTCTAGGTACATGAAATCCTGCCTATGGCATGTGCTATGGCTGATCAGTGCACATGACCTTCATGGCAGCGTGCATATCTTTTGCTGTGTACTAATCTTCTCTAAGATCAGAGGAGATGGATACTCTAGAAGAGGCATTAGGTCTGACTAAAAGCCTACTAAATCAGTGGAAAAACTGGATGCTAATGGACTTTAGATCAGGTCCTTTGTGACTGATTTTGCTGGATCACTGTTGCAATAAAAATGCCTCTTTTCTCATGCTGAACTGTACTTATCTCCCAACCAGGGGAGCACAAGTGACCTGTACATTCATCTTAACCTACTCCACATTTTTCAGCTGCTTTTATGACTGGATTGACCAAGCAGGAACTAGTTGCAAAGCAAAAAAAAAAAGTTACTTTGCAGTGCTGTGAAGTCATATATTTCTTCAACAGCCTGTCTTGCTCAGGAGAATGTCGTATTTGTTGCACTGTCCTGCCGGTAGCATTGATAAAGTGTTTTAAAATTGAAGTCCATTTCCTTGCTCTCACATCCAGTATATGCAGCCCTTGTAAAAGACAGAAAAATTCCTGATGTTTGAAAAAGTTGTTTTTGGTGCCAAAGCAGACAGAAAACGTCTATGCTCCTGTAGAAATGCAAGGGGAATAAAGCTGTTTCTACGGGGATAAATGTCTCTCCTATTTCCTATTCCCTGTTACTTTGGTTACTGTTACTTTTAAACATTCCTAGCATTTTGCACATAATAAAAAAATGGCAAAATCCCTGTTCATTTCTAGACACTATTTTCAAACCAAAGCTGCTTGTGTCAATGAAAAGTGTAAAGACCAAACTCCATCCCACTCCAGCATAGCAATCCATCCTAGATGAAGCTTTTGCCACTCTGCTTTTTGAAGGAAGGAGATACAAAAATAAAAAAAAAAAGTAAAAACAAGAATAAAAATTGCGCAAGAGGGAGGACTTGAAAAACATAATCATAAGACCCAGTGACCTGCCCATCATCTTTGGTCTTATGATCACCATCAACTGCATTTCTTTCTTCTGTGGTTTTGTCCAGCATGCAGGTCCTATATGTGGCCATGCTGTGACATTACATAGAGTGCTCAGCTGTGGATAAATGTGACTGTCATAGCAGTTATTCCTTGCATCCAGCCAACATTACCTTTTCCCCTCCACTGCCACTCTTTCCCCCAAAACTGTTTTTCAGAGGAAACAAACCAGCAGGCAGCCCCCATCCCCATTCCATTACCAGAACCACAAACCAGTGTGTGCACATCAGGACAAAGAGCTTTCCACTAGGAACATTTCCTGCTGAAAGCCTTCATTGCTGTCCTGCAGCCTGTGTTTCTTTTATTTATTTAAGAATTTGTTTCAGTTTGGTATCTATTTTTACTCTACCTAAGGCAGAACAAGAGTTTACTGGCCATGTGAAATACTGCCCATGAGTGGCCCTAGGTTTGTGTCTTGCAGAATAGGCTGCATGGGATTTCATTTGTACTTTAATAACCTATTAAAATGTCTGAGAGTTGCCACTGTAGGTTTGCTCCACCTGAAAGCATTTTGGCTTTCATTAAACAGTAGCATCTGTATTTGCACTGTGGCTTTTTTTCCTTTATTCTTAGAAGTGTAAAAAATTCATTATTTATTTTCCTCAAAGTGTTAAACAGAAAGCACCCCTGGCTGGAATATCTACAAATATGGCATTCACTGATGTTCCTCATTTGTCTGTCATTAGTAATACCCTTTAGTAACCTCTGGCTAAGGCATTTTTCAGATATGCAGTTCTTCTGGTAACTTATTTACTCAGGACAGTTTAATTCAGAGGCAACATCTGGATTTCCATGGAAGCCAGTCTTACAGCTTAGCTGACTGAGGTACCACAGAGGTCAAGAGAACTGCCTGTGGTGATACTTTAGCTGCCATTGAACTTAGGACCTTCCTGCCTCAAAAACACTGTGTTGTAACTGTCAGACTCTCCTCTTTCATCAAAAATCATATTCCTGGGGATGATCTTCTTTCCTTGGGGCCTGATTATATCCTTCCTTTTTCATGGTCATTTTTAGGCCAATTTTATCTGTTCACTGTATCAGCCCTGCAGTATTGTTTTAGGAAATGTTGCTTGGCTGTGCATTTGCTTCCAAGTCACATTTCAGTGTTTTCTTCAGATGACAGACAAGGTTTGAAAGTGTCCTTTTGGCCCTTGAAAAATGATTTTCTATTCCTTGCAAATTTCTGAGATGCGCAGGTATTTCTTCACCTATGATCATCTTGTGAAATCATGTTTTGTTAAGAGTTTTGAAGCTGCAAAAATCCATACAAAAGAAAACTATATTGTCTTCAGCTATTGTTTGTGTGCTAATTAAACTTCTCTTTGAACAAATGGTGTAAACTTTCTAATAAACTTGTAATGAAAGAAATATTCAAAGCCTCAGTGATTAATGAGCAGATGTTAACAGGCAGTGCAAGCTTATGGGAAACCATTTCTAATAGTGATGTCAACAGAGAACAATTCACAGACATAATTACTAAAAAATTATCAGAGACTTCCTTGTCAAGTATTTTGTATGTTTATAAAGCTGTTGGTGACTCATTTCAAGCAGTCTGGGAGACTTATTTGATTTGGAATCGGGGTTTTATTATAGCTTAGCTGTTATGTAATAGTTTACTCAGACGGAATGGTCAGCTATTCTTCCATCTCAGCATAGTCCTTATGTGTGCACTGAGATTCCTTGTAATTCTTTCAGCAAATTGTATCTAAATGCTTTTCCATACTTTGGAAATACGGTTCTCGTTAAAGCTGAGTAGTAGAGCAGTCCTTTGCTTAATTACCCATTAGATTGTCTGCCATCCACTATAAAGTTCAAATGCTGCAGTGTTAGCCACCCTGTGCTGCTCAATTCCCTGTTCCATGTGGAGCAGCTCTCTCTCTGACATGCAGGCAGCCTCAGTAAATTTTGCCTGTGTTTGTTTTAGAGGCAATTTCATAGCAGGCATATTGCTGCCTTTTATGGAAGGCAGGTGCAATCACTAATTTCTTAGGTTACAGCACATACTGCAATTAATGTTGCCTGTCTCTGCAGTGTCATTAATGTTGAAGCAGAGTAATCTGGATGTAATTTTCGCACTGGCGCTAAAATGACATTTCAGTGATTCCACGAGTTTCTTTTTCCAAGACATTCCAGTACAATCAGCTATAGAATTACCCATCTTTTTCTTTGATTGCTTACTGTCATTCCTTCAGATGAACTCCAAAACCCAAACTTGGAATGCTGAAAAAGGCAAGCACAGCTGTCCTCCACTCCTGGCTCTTCTGCAGGAGACTTTGAGGATTTTATACAGCTGAGATGTAGCTGGTATTTGTAGAAAGCACCGAGATTTTTGGATGTTACTAGAGAGTTGTTGTTTTGATTTCTGTGTATCATGCCAGTGACAAGCTGTGGCAGATGAATAATGCCCATCAATATCATATTTAGACTTGCATTACCAAACTGTGTTTGATGTTGCCAATAAACCAAGGTAGTTTTAGCCACTGCTCTGAGAACTGTGCAGCAGACTGTTGGTACCTCTTTGCATACCTTCATGTTTCCTCATCTGCAAATATTATTTAAATTAAATTAAAATCATCAGCTGCAGTGAAACCTGACTCAATTTCCTGGAGAATTATTTTGCTGCACAATCACAAAAGCTTATCAGGTTTTGTAAGCAACTCAAACAGTAATTGTTTTGGGGCAGAAATAGACTATATTTTAAATATGCATCACCAGCCAGCTGCTTTTGGTGCAGATGAGGCCCCAGTGCACATTCTCAGCCTGGAAGGAACTTCAGAGAGAGTTGTTAGAAAAGACACCTTCCTAGAGATGGCACTGGTGGTTTGGTACTCTGGATGGCAGGGTGCTCAACAGCACTCTGGAAGAGACTATTACAGCAGGGAGCAGAGATGTCAGAGTTTGATCCACCCCTACTCAATACAGAAACTCCTCTGTGTCAGAGAAAAAATGCCTCAAGGAGTTTGGCTTCCAAGGGTTCCTAGAAACCAGTAGGAGCTGGGTGCCTAAAACCTGCTTTGCAAATGTTCTGGCAGCAAGAATGAGCAAAGGACTTTTGTGGCTGGAATTTTCAAGGGAACTGCAGCTTTTCAGGAGATGATAGAAGCATTTTTAATCAGAAAGGCAGTGGGTGAAATGCTGTTCTCAGATGTATGGGTAGATCTGAAATTACTCCTCTGATATTGGGACACCTGATCTTGTATTTTTCTCTTGCTTTTTCCGCCTCTACTACAGCCTATATGGCTCTGGTCCTGGGAAGATCCCCTCTCCTGGAGGAATTTTTTGACAGCAGATGCAAAAATAGAGAGTTTCTAATTACCTTGGTGACCTTTCACTGCTGCAGCAGTTACTCTGATTAAGGTTTATGAGGGGTGGTTCGAAAACTGGGAACTGGAAAGAACCATTTATGTCCCTCTCCTTCAAATTCTTTGGTCAGAACTGACAATGTGACACCCTGGACTGCCTCAACCCCAAGCTGTCCCTGGCTCTGGACTGCAAACAGCTCCTTTGTGCCAAGGAGAGGATTTCTGCCAAAACCATACCATGCAGGTGCCGGCTGCCTTTTGTCTGCAGATAATTCATTCCAGCCTGGTAGCACACCTACAGCACTTTGGGCTTGAGTCTAACACCATACTTTTGTAAATATATCAATGCCAAAAAGAGGTAGAACATCGGAGACACACAGCAGCTTTTTCTCTTTGCCACTGTTTCGGTAGCATTATTGAGGAGATGTTTATCTGAACAACATCTATCCTGGAAAACAGGTTAGTGCCACGATACTGACCTGGAAAAACAGTTCAGTACAGAGAAGCTGCAATCCTTTTCCAGGATTCCCATCAGCATGGGAGATTTGTGAGGCCTTATGGGGGCATCCAGAAGTGTGTGTGCTACCCAAAGAAATACCTTCAAAATCTGGATAAATGTTGCAAAAATAAGACTTACAAGGCTGGGAGACCTGCCCTTCCTGCTGTGGAGCTCCCTTTCCCAGGCTTCAGGCCACGTGGGATGACAAGATGACCTTTGCAGCAGCCATGGCAAAACAGAAGCACTTGGTGGGTCAAGCCATCTTTGCAGAGGTCCCTCCTTACCAGACCTGAAATCTCCCAGAGCACAGAAGAGTGGAAATTTAGCAGTGTGAAAATCTCACTCATCAAGAGTGAGCCCAGGCCACATGCCGTGGTGGGAAGGGGCACATTGGCCAGTGAGGTGAGTTACTGCAGGAGCTGAAGTGACCCAGCTGGGCAGCCCCAGGGACAGAACGTTCTCAACTCTGTGTCCTTCAATGGCAATTCCATCTGAGATGGAAAATTTGAAAATGGACAAGAACATTTAAAGGGTAAAACGTTATTTTAAGCACACAGTGTTTTCTAAACTATTTACGTATCTAAGCTATACTTGTTTATGGCATGATCAAGCAAGGTACTAAAGCCTATATTTAAGCATTCAAGCACTCTAATCAACTTCCCATTACATGGTCAGAGTTGAGTCTCACCATGAAATGCATTCCTCAATTCATGCTTTTAGCTGGCTTTGAAAAGCCCATCTCTACGCTGCTTAATCGTGTGTGTGTCGTTCAGCACAGCCCGAGCCTCAAGTCAGCAAGCTTAAGTCTGTAATATTCATATGAATAGTAACTATCATCTTCAATAGATCTTTTAATTATAAAAATATTCGCTTTTTTATGGAAAAGTGTAAACAGCATGCAGTTTGGTAAACGGTAACAGCAGAAATATTGAGGGGTATAAAAGAGATGGAGGGAATGACTCATGTATGTATAGCTCTGAGCACCATAATTTTTGGAGACTTCTGGATAGGAAAGTTACAATTGTTACCAAAACAATAAAATTCAGGGCTGGTTTTATTTTGAAAACCTTTGAAGTATTCCCTTTTATATATTTCAATGTTTTTAAATCCTCAGCAAGACCTTTTGTAAAGTTATTTTCAATTGTTTTTTGTCAGAAAAATTGTGGTGAGCTATAAGCATGTGTATGTAAAATGAGCAGTAATAAAATAACATTGTAAAATACAAAACAACCTGAACAGCAGGTACTTTCCAGAAGTGCTTTTGTTACTTTTTGTAAGATATGCTCCGAGGAAAAATGAGTGTTGCAGTGTCCAAATGGCTAAAAAAGCAGACCCAGTAAATAAACCCTGTTTTGGACTGTTTGTATCTAACTGGAGACTGCAGAGCAGAGAAGGGAGGTGCTCTGCAGAGGGACTGCTTGAACTTTGTAAAAGGGGAAAGAAGCTCTGGGGGTATCCTGTGCCACAGAAAGAAATGTGTGTCAGAGCTGTATGTGTCTGTATATTTATGTGGTGTGTGTGGGTGAGAGAGAGGGTCCTGGAAGCAGAAACTAAATGAGGGATGTGGTCCTGGAAAGAGAAAACTAGGGAAAGGCCAAAGAGCATTGCTGAGCTGGATCCAGCCCTGGGACATCACTCCAGCCAAGGAAGCTGTGAGTTACATTTTTTTTTTTTTACATGTACATTTTTTTATTACATTCTGAGTAATTTCCCACCACATTCCACATTTTTAAGCCTTTTCAGAAGGGTAAAGGGAGGGAGGCTTGAGAAACATCAGATCTTTTTTTTATTTTTTTTTTTTTTTTGAGAAATTCCAGATCTTTTGACAGCATAAAGCATTTTTAAGGTTCCTTACCGTATTTAAAAAGCTAATGATGACATAACCAAATAGACTATAAAGGAGCAGCAGCTGCTCAGTGAGGAGAAAACCATAGGGGGCAGATCCTCTGCTGGCAATCGCGGGTGAAATTAGAGTCAGCCTGACAGATGTCAGCAGCTGAATGCTCCCAGCGATCAATAAAGGCTGCGAACACCGCTTTTTGTGCTGGGCATTCTGTCCGAGCCGGGAGCGGTCAGAGGGAGCGCAGAGAGGAACCCGGGGCCAGCTGACTCACCGGGATCCCACAGCGAGCGTGTGGAGCAGGCAGGCAGGGATAAAACACATC